>ML685840.1:11355795-11392638 GCA_007922175.1 Pelusios castaneus | reverse complement strand
ACACACACACACACACACACACACACACACACACACACACACACACAAATATGTATATACAGATTGCAGGAAATCTTTACCTCGTATTCAAACAGGAGAGATCCTGGTTTCCTCCTATGGATCAGAAGTAGGATTTAAAAAAAACCAAAAAAACCAAGCCAACCTTAACAGACTCATCTGCTGAGAGTTCTCTAAATCCCAAGTCTGCTTCAGCTAGTGACTCTAAGTTTGTGCTCTGAATAGAGGCTGTGTTATTTTAACCACAGGATTTCTAGTCATGGGGGAGGAGAGATGGATTAGGTACATTTGCAGTCTAATGCTTCACATTTACCTCAAGTGAAATTAACTACTCTAAGTCTGATATAAATAAGAATTTCTGAGATATAAATTTCAGGAGCCCTCAACCCAATTATGTCTAAACTAACATGCTAAGTAACTGTGGAAAATTCCAGAGGAATAAGATAACATACTTTGGTGTTCTTTCCTAAATAAAAGGCATGTGTGGAATTTCATGCTAGATACTGACACAAGTGAGACAACAGATGAACTCTACAGACCCCTAACCTATATAAGGTACAATACCTTATACAGTAACATTCCTAACACCTGTTAGAATGTGTTTAATCAGACATCAAAGCTATTTTATTTACTGTGGTCCATGACAATGACCTAGTTAGATGTAACATTTCAGTAAAGCAAATAAAAGGGTTTTTTTTAGAATAAAAAGAAACATTTGTAAAGGGGCCTCACCCGGGTATCTAGTTTTGTAGGTATACATGTGTCAGCAGCAGCAAAGAAATAACCAGAGCTCTTGAATCTATCATTTGCACTTGCAGACACCTATAGCCATAACTTACATCCACAAAACTTCTTAAAAATCAAGCTGAAAATCTCTGTTCATTGTCTGTTTCTCAATACAGACGCAGTGGTAAAGTATCATGGTGTTGCATAGGCTAAGAGACAGACTTCAGTGCTCACCTCAAAAGCAATGATTTACAAAAGTTGCAGCCAATAGAGCTCCTTTCTGAAGTGAAAGTCATTTTTGTAAATAAACCATGCCCTTGAATTCTGGACTTAACAGAGGGGAATCATTCTCATGAAAACAGTGAAAACAAGAATACACACTAATCTGGCCTTGGCAACAACACTACTGTGTACAGAAATTTGGCTCCATTTTGAGTAAATCTGAGATCTACAAAAACGATCACCTTTCATTTACATAATGCTTTTCTATCCAAAGCATTCTAGAGTGCTTTAAAAGCATCCTTGATTCATTTGTAAACTATCCACCACTAAAATATAGCCACTATTAGAGTGAAGTGCAGAAACTGTTTAACAGCTTCCAAGAGTTTAGGACAGGAAGTGGCTACTAGCATAACCAGCTAAAATTGCTGAAGGGTTAGGCAGGCAGAAAGTACTGTAATTACTTAACTCTTGTGAAAATGATATGAGGAGTATGGGATCAAAAAGTCAGCTGGTCTAAATCACCCCTGGCTTCATTGGAACTTATTTACCTGATTTATTGTTGCTGAGGATCAAGCCCAAGTGTCTCTTTAATGACCACCAGCAGTCAAAAGCTGCTTTACATTTCATCCAAATGAGCTGTGACAAAAATGCTTCCTAGTAACATGCTGGGGCATTTGTTCCATACACTCTACCTAGGAAGTGCACCTTCTGACTCATTAACCTACTTCCTGTACCAAGTATTTCACATGTTCTTTGGAAGCCTCTCTTCTTATGACTGACCCAGCCTGACTCAATTTAGCTTTTTTCTTTTTTGGCTAATCCAATTTTGCATTTAGAGCAGAACAGGCTTTTGGAACCCTAAGCATTTGAAATGTTAACCAGGCAAAGTGGAATCGGAAAATAAAAGTCCCAAATTAATGTAGGACTTCGTGAAAGTGCTACGATGGCCCACCCTTCCCTTGCGATCTTCTCCCAGTGAGTCTCCTCATAAATCATAATCTACCCCTTTCCTAAGCCAGACATCTCTTTAGTGTTGCTACAGACACAAGAAGACCCATGTCACTGACAATTTCTAGAACATTGGGGGCTTCATTATACCTGATCCTTGAGTTGGTCTATGATAGTGTGTACCTGTCCCTCCCACCAAAGGGGGAGTCCTCAGCTTCCTCGGGGGCCAGAAAGGCCCTTCCCCATCATGCATGCTGCCCATGCTTTAGCAAAAAGTAGAGGCTAAAAGCCCAGCAGAGGCCCCAGAGAGGGTGGGACAGAGACTCACTCCCAGAAAGGATGCCACTTCTGCCACACCCACAGAGGTTTCAGAACTGCCAACTGCTCAGCACTGCTAGTTTGCTGAACTCTTCCACACTCCAAGGGGCCTCAGGATGTCTTTATTGCCCTGCGAGACTGTTTATAGAGTCCTGCCAGAACCAGAGAGGCTTCAGAACTGCCTTCCGCTCAGCTGGGTGCATTGCTTGGCCTCACCACACCAGAGAAGCTCTTGAACAGTGGTATGATAGGCAGCCAAAGGCAATGCATGATACTTTAGGGCCTGCATAGGGTGGGAGTTGCACCAACACACACCCATACACACCCCCTTCTGGGGAGCCCCAAGCACGATCTGTCACAAGGCTCTCAAAAGGGGACAGAGTGCAAAGAACTTTCTCACTCCTATATCCCCTTTGCAGAGGAAAGGCCCAGTTTCAGTCCCTATGTCGCAGCACAAGGTCTCGCCCCGCGAGCATTAGTCACCCTGAAGTTGGTAGCATAGAAGTGGAGCTAAAGTTCTATTTCCCACTACCCACCAGGTATTGGAGATGGTTAGGGGTGTGAATCTTACCCTCCTAAAGGGGGGCACAACACACACATGCCCTGTATTCTGTGAATCCAGGAGGCACTTGTTTTACTCAAGACACTATTAAAAAGTTCCACCAGATTGGGGCAGTTCTGTGCAATCTAAACCTGTGCCTTAATGGCTGGAATTTTCAACTAAAGCTCATGCCCTGATAATGAGATTATTAATTTTTCCCTCTCGGGTTACATAGGCTATAAACAGTCACCCTCTCTGGCATTGTGGTGCTGTTACAGTACAGAGCTCCATGCTGCTGCTGAAGTGGTGGCGTACTGAGGATATCCAGCACCTGGGGCCAAGGCCACATTTGCACCCACCCTGTGCCTCACACACCCACCCTGTACAGAGCAGGAGGGGTCGTGGCCCCAACCTCCAGCTGCCCTGGAGAGGGGGGGTCTGTAACCGTTGGGGAGGTGGGCGTGAAGCTGAAGCAGCCTTGCATTCCTCTCAGAACGTTCATTATGTTACTTTGATACTTACGAGTTGTTAGCACCCTAACGAGATCTTTTGGGAGCTAGTCCCCTGGTTATTTAGATCAGACAGGATACTGGGAGTGGTTAGAGTAGGGGTGGGTTTAGAAGGTGAGAGGGGATCACTTGGACCTGTAGAGAATCTGATAGGTTAATGAGGTAATTAGGTCACCAGCTATAGAGAAGAACGCAAGCTGGATAATTGGATGAGCCAGGGAGCCTGAAGGCAGTGGCCTTTAATATTGCTGACTTTGTGTTGTACCTGGAGCAAAAAGGGAGAAAATGATCATAAAGACATTTGCTGAAAGTACCGTGCTGGACTCTGTATGCTATTTAGTTCAGCCAGGGTTTCCAGGAGATGAAGGGGAGATCCTTTTACAAAGGCTTAGTCCTGCAAGGTGCATGGGGATCTTAGGATCAACTAACAGCCACTGAAGTCTACATCATAATGTGTCCTATATTAGAATGTTTAGGGTATTATATTTTTCATTTCAGTCTTTGGCTAGGGTAGGTGAACACAAGCAACAAAGGAAAGGAAAGATAACATAGATCACTGTAATTCATCAAGCGAACCATTAGCCTGGCCCTGTGCTCAGAGCAGAAGTAGTGTTTTGTGGGTAAAAATACATAATCGGAACAAGGATGGGTGCACCAATTTTGCCTCATTTCTCAGTCTTACAAAAGGTGCACAGGAACTCTGACCAGAGCTGAACAACTTTCATTTCTTTTGAAGTAGGAAGAAGTTGTTATAAGCAGAATTGTCAACCCATAGCATTAACAAAATCATGCACTAGGCTCCAACAACCATGACATTCTCTTATAAACCATGAGATGTTTTTAAAAAATAAGAAAAACGAGGTATTTATTTATTTTTGGTTTTTAACCTTTTGGGTGCTCTTAGGCCACATTTCAAGCTTTTTTTCTGCAGTTATGGGCTCTAGAAACTTATTTTTATTTTAAAAGAAAACTGAGATCCTCACATAATTGAAGGATTCCAGGAGCTGGGGCTTAAAATACCCAAACACCAAATATAAGAATCTTGATTAAAATAGTGAGAGTTAGCAACAATGCAAAGCCACTGCCAGAAAGAGAACTGGTTTAAGTTGATCAGTCCTGGATCATTTTAGTTCTAAATGGCAGTCATAATTTTTTACAAATTTATTTTTTAAATTTCTAAAATTGCCCCATCACAACTATCTCTAAGCACCTGAACTTAAAAAAAAAATTGAAAACAACCAACCAACTCCCTAGTGAACAGATATTAACTAAAATTAAATAGCCTATACAGCAGAATTTCTCATTAAACACAATATGCTGTGAATATCCTATCCCCACTCTCAGGGAAAAACCAAGGAAAACAGATGGCTTGAAAGGCCAACAGATCCAGCCTCTGTCAGACCAACAAGGGAAGTGAGTTCCAGAGTCAATGGCCCCCTACTAAAAATGCTCTTCCATTAGCCCTGGACATTCAAATCTCAAGCCTCTTATATTAAACAGATTGACTGATCTCAACAGAGCAGAGGGAGAGAAGCGGTCCACTGTTAGCTAGGAGCCAAACTGTGCAAGTAAAATGAGTAACAGTAACAGTACAGTACCTTTAATCACACTTGAAAGTGAACAGGAAGCAAGAGCAGACTCTGGAGCACTGAGTAAAGGGTGCAACTTATAGTATATCTCAGTAAAAAAGCCTCTGCCTCCTGCACTAGCTATGGCATTGACACAAACTGAGTGCCTGAGCCCCTTCTAGAGCACATTGCAATATTCTGGGTAACTGTGGCAAAGTCCACCCATCACAAAGAAACTGACACAAATACTATGCTAACCAGATAGAGAAGGCTCTTCTTCCATCCTTGGCACCTGGGACAATCAGAAAGGCAGGAGAGTCCTCACTTGTAAGTCTCATTACCTTCCTTAATGGGCACCCACCATCCATAATATACTATCCACATGCCTCAACCAACATCAACTCCATCTTTACTTGGGTGAACCTCAGCTGGCTTACTTGCCCTTTCAGTGTAGTATTGGGAAAACACAGACATCACAGTAACCCAATGCAATGATAATGAGATTCAGAACTGTGTGTATTGTAATAACGCAGTGTTGCTGAAGCTGTGTCCGTTCCCGAATATTAAAGAGACAAGATGGGTGAGGTAATATCTTTGATTGGACCAACTTTTGTTGCTGAGAGAGAAACAAGCGTCTCTGTGTGAGCTCAAAAGCTTGTCTCTCTCACCACCAGAAGCTGATCCAATAAAAAAAAAAAGATATCTCATCCATCTCGTCTCTTTCTACTCTACGTGGCAAGAGTCTCACAGCAGAGTGCTGGAGAGAAGCCGGCATCCTGTCTTTCTCTAGGGACACTTTAACTATTAAAACCAACCAAATGAAACAATTTACTAGGCACTAGCGCCAATACATCTATTAATGCATTAAGAGTAAACCCACTCAGCACTGGATAATGGTGGCTGCGATGGCCAGGAGACCCAGCACTAGGCCAGACTAAAAGTGAATCTTATCAGCTGAGATATTAGGGACATGCCCAAAGGTCACAACTACTCCTAATTAAATTGTATCTTGTGTCTCTGGTGTGGTGCACCTCAAATTAATCCTTTTTAAAAAGAGCACCTCCTGAAATCACATTCAGATGGCACAGCCATACAATCCCCTACCCCTCCACACTTTTAGGCTATGTTTTAAAGGTCAAAAGGGTGCATTTTCCAATTATGTTCGCTTAACATATATTGAACTCTCGATTCTGGTAAAATACAGTCTGACACACTTGAAGCTGAGCTAGTTGGTCATGTTTCAGTCTAGGAGGGAGTCTAAAACTAAAATATAGCCAGCTAACATGGCTTCAGACTTTTACTCCAGCCTTTGAACCATAGAAAGGTAATTTGGCTGAGCTAATACAATCTTTTGCCCTTTAATACAGGATTTTAGCTCATGCTGAACCGAATACATGCCCAAAGCGAGGAGTGCTGACAAAGGCTTTGTTTCATCATTCAGGCAGGGATCAGTTATGCAAATGAGGAGAAGAATTTCAGGGATCTATCATGGTGAGTTCTAGGACTCCGCATAGGAATGGAGGGCTCCTCTGTTTAGTCACCAGAAGATCTCATGCTAGAACCTCAGCCAAAGATGCAGAGTGATTCCTGCTGACTCACACGAGTCAGCAGTTCCTATCAGGTTATAGGAAGGTTTGGAGCATCTCTCTGGGGCAGAGGAAGCTAGCAATTGGCAAAGAGAAGATCCTGCAGGGATGTCCTAGGAATAGCTGAGCTTGAGGAGAATGTTTAGACTGTGGGCTTGTCTACACTTACAGCACTGCTGTAGCACTTAGTGAAGACATTACCTATGCCAATGAGAGAGTTTCTCCCGTCAGCCTAGGTACTCCACCTCCCTGAGAAGCAGTAACTATATCAATGAGAGAAGCCCTTTCATCGACATAATGCTGCGTACACTGGAAATGGGGCCACTATAATAACAACTTTCAGAGGGGTGGATTTTCTAAGCACAGGGGAAAGAGACACTATGCTCTCCAGGTTTAGCTCTTCCACACCCTGAGTGATGTGGTTAAACTGGCATGTTTGTAGTGTTGACCAGGGCTGAGGTTTCTGTTTTATTCTGTAACTGGAATCACCAATAAGGAAAGGGGTAAGTTTGGCCTTTATATGAGGTGTAAAGACAGCTCAGGGTGGGAAGTTTGTTTACTTAGCTGGGTCTTTTGGCAAAATTAAGCAGCTGAGAGAACCTGATAGGGAAAATATACAACTTTTCCCAACTGGCCTTAGGGTCTCTCTTTCCTGAAGAGTTATTTCAGGCTCAGTCTGGTGTTGATTTGAGCTGGGGGAGTACCTGATTTTTCAGTTCAGTGCCAGTTCTGAAAAATTGCAATAAATAAATAAATGGGTCAAACCAAATCAGATTTAATTTTTTAAAAATTTTTGGTTATTTAAAAAAAAAGAGAATTTGAACCTCAATCTTCTGCACCCAAGGTGAATGTTATAACTGCTGGGCTAACAATCATAAGGGGGCAGTTGCTGCTTCTTCTGCAGCCATTTTGTGAGTGGCATAACCATTCGTATCAAATTTACAAATAGTTTCAGGGGAACTGAAACTGTTTTCAGTCAAGCAAACTATTTGCCTGAAAAATGTCACCCAGCTCTAGTGTTACCCCAGCCCTCGGTCCCATCCACTCCCAAAACCCTCTCGCTTGAGTTTGGTGGTGCTGTCAGCCCAAGCTAGTGAGCCCAGCTGGAGACAGAGGATAACGCTCAGGTGCTACTTTCATTCAGGCTAGTAACCTAGTAGTGAGGATGCAGGCTAAATTACTCAAGTGCTGAGAGTCCTCCAAAGCTTTCTCACAATTCCCCCATGTGCATAAAAGAACAGACAAGTTCTTCCACAATTCACTGGGAAAGAATCACAGAGTGGCTCAGCCACACAAAGAATGATGGGATGTGTCTCCAGAACTCCTACGGATACATAGGGGTGAGTGCAGCACCAGGAAAGACACAGTAACTCAGGCATGCTTTACTATGGGTGCCTGCTCACAGCCAGATTAAGTTGAGCTGAGTGCTAATCACCTGAGTTCTCTCTGCAGTGAAGCTGTACCCTAAGGGCCAGGACAGTGCCTAGCAGATTTCTCAGATGAATGGGAAGAATTTATGTTCCTTTCTGCTTCTTTTGGGCTTTGAGTGCTCTCGAAAGGGTAGACTAGTAAGAGATCTGGCCAGATGGCAAAGTCTGCAATTCAAAAGGAATGGGAAGCTGGAAGAGAGTCAAGAAACTGCAAATGATGTGTCTGCTGAACTGCAAGATGCTGAATGGGATGCTCTTGCACAACTTACAGGCTTACAGTAGGAGAGGCGAAGCCTGGGGGAAAAGGTTGGGCTGGAATTTAGGTTGTTTTATCATCTGCCTTGTTTAGAGAGTCAACTGTCAAGAAAAGAGTGAATCTGGTCTGACTGTATTCAGACTCTCAGTCCTGCCTGCTCTCAGAGCCCCGTGAGGAAGGTACTATTATACCCATTATACAGACAAGCTGAGATTGATGGAGACTACAAGACATCAGACCCATTCTTGCTCCTATGGAAATCCAGGGCCCCCAAGGACAGTGGGAGGGGGGAGGTGCCCTGGGGTCCCCTGCTTTTGAGAGGCCCCAAAACAGCGTGACATTGCAACCTGGCATATGAGTTTGGCCCAGCTGCCCCTTTGTGATCGAGGGGTAGCCAGGCTAAACTTGAATGGCACTGCAACACCAGAAGCAGGAAGCCAAGTCCAGCCCCGTAAGATAAGCTGCTGCTGCAGAGTGAATGTAAGGCAGGCTTGATTCCCCACCCTCAGTGCTCCTTCTCTCAGTGGTAATTTGTTTTTAAATGGTAGGGCCATACAAGGTCCGACCAATGGTCTACTAGTCAAGTATCCTGTCTTCCAATAGTCACTGTTGCCAGATGCTTCAGAGGAAAGTAACAGAATAGAGCAATTATCGAATGATCCATCTCATTGGCCCGTCTCAGCTTCTGGCAACTGAAGGTTTATGGATACCCAGATCATGGGGTTGCATCCCCAACCATCTTGACAAACAGCCGTTGATAGACTTATCTTCCACATTTCAGATTTTGCCCAAGGTCTCTAAGAACCTCTGTGCTGCCCTCTTGAAATCAGTAAGAATTTTGCCATTAACCTGAATGACAGCAAGAGCTGATCATGCAGCAAATTGGGATTAGAACTTCCAACTCCTAAATTATGCTGCAGCGAGTCCACCAAACTTTCTCATTCTTATAATAACCAAACTGGCTCATCCTCCTGGCCTCACAATTAATTATTTGTATGAGGTTAAGGTAGAGCTGTATAAACAACAAATCTTTCCATTTGCTGTCAATTCCAAAATAATAATACTTATAATAATCAAGGAAAATAATTTCAGATTGATCCAAAAATATTTATTTATTTTTTGCAAATCACAGTTTAAAGAAAACAACAAACCTAATCTCAAGTCAAACTTACATTTTGATTTTGAGCTTTGAAACTGTCACAAAAATTTAAATAAAATGAAAGGAAATTTCAAATCAAAGAGCCGTTCTGTTTAAAAAAAAAATCGAAACTGTTTCAAAAGCGTTGAAACAAAATGTTACAATATTTTGATTTTTTTATTTTGTTCTTTCCTGACCAAAGAAATTTGATGAAATCAATTTGATTTTGCTAAATGTTTAGGGGTCAATAAATCAGCATTTTTCATCAAAAAAAGTTGCAGTGAAAACATTTTGCCTAGCTCTAGTTGGGGTCGCATTATGCTAGGCATTGTACCAATACATAGTAGAAATGGTCCCTGCTCTGAACAGCTTTGTCTAAATAAACAAAACATTGAAAACCTAGGAAGGCGAATGGGCATGGAGAGGTGAAATGACTTGTCAAAGTCATTCAGTAGGTCAACTGAACTGCTGGGAATAGCATTCAGGTATATTTCTGTCATTGTTTCCTGCATGAAAACTTGCCTACTGAAATCTAATTGCTACCTATGTTTGTCCTGTCTCTCCTGGATGTTATTTTCTCAGCCGTTTGGTCAATTTTTGCTTAGCTATTGCACCAAGACAGAGGATAACAGAGAAGTTTATTTGGGTGGGGAAATGAATGCAGTCTCAAAATTTTAGCTTATATTTCTAGAAAAAGACCCTCAGTGAGCAGAGCTAACTAGCAGCAGGATCATGATGTGTCTTGCATCTAGCTACTTAAAATTATTTATATTACCATAGGGCAAATTGCTGAGTGGAACACAGCATGAAGCTGACTGAAGATAGCGCTGAGGGGAAAATATAATTAATAATAAAAGATTGTGAACTAAACACAGGGAAAGATTATTACCAAACCTACACCCAAATCAGTGTTTACCGCCCACACTGCTAACACAGCATTCAGTCTTGCTGAAACAAAAGATTTCCTGTAAAGGATTGCTAAAAAACTCCAACTGCAACAATCTCCCTTTGTTTCAGCTCATCTGCTAAAGAACTTTCTCCATGCTGTTAAACCACCATCGCTCTGGAAATCCTGCCAATATTTATTCAGAAATTACGCAAGATTAATTGAGTGTGGGAGGTGAAATTCCCCATTGCACCCCCATGCCTGAAAAAGAAGCTGAATCCTGCTTTTACTCCACCCAAAATAGTAGAGATCACAACCTGAAATTGGGGGCAGTGTACAGCAGCACTACTCCACGGAAACACTGGTACCATTCCAACTGGGTGGGGCTGAATGCCTTACAGAACCTTCCCAGCCCAATACTCCGATTGCTACACCCCTTGCAGCAACAGCAGGATTTGGTTTGTGTCATTTTCTCTAAAGCACAGAGCTAAACCAGGGCTACACAACATACAAACACAGCAAAAAAACAATCTCATTCTTTTTTGAACCAAGCTTTACTGTTATCTTCACAACATCCCTGGGCAACAAGTTCCACAGGCTGACGGTGTGTTCTGTGAATTTCTTCAGGTTTCTTTTAAACCTGCGGCCTATTAATTTCATTGGGTGCTCTTAGTTCTTTTGCTCAGTGAAAGGCTAAATAACACTTCCTTGGTCCCTTTGGCCCACACCATTTGTTATTTTATCGACCCCTATTGCTATCATCGTCTCTTTTCTAAACTGGCCAGTCCCAGTCTTTCTAATCTCTCCTCATATGGAAGCTGTTCCGTACCTTCCGTCTTTTTTTCCCTTTTCCCTGTACTTTTTCCAGCCTTAAATTATCTGTTTGGAAATGGGCTGAGCAGAATGGCACACACTACTCATGGTGTGGCGATACCATGGATTTATATAGTGGCATTATAATATTTTCTTATTATCTATCGCTTTCCTAATGGCTCCTATCATTCTGTTAGCTTTTTTGTCTTCTCCTACACAGTGAGCAGGTGTTTTCTGTGAACGATCTATGATGACTCCAAGATCTCTTTCTTGAATGGTAACAACTAATTTAGACCCAATCATTTTGTATGTATAATTGGGATTCTATTTTCCAATACGAATTTCTTTGCATTTATCTACATTCAATTTCATCTGTCATTTTGTTGCCCAGTCACCTACTTTTGTGAGACCCCTTTGTCATTCTTTGCAATCAGCTTTGGACTTAACTTTCGTGAGTAATTTTGTATGGTCTGCAAACATTATTTATGGGGATGCAGCACAAGGTTGAATTCCCAGCTGTGTCACAGACTTCCTGTGTGATTTAGGAAAGATCACTTAGGGTCAGATTTTCAAGTGTTTAGCCTCCATAGGTGGGGCCAGACTTTCATTGCCTTTGAGGGCCATATTTTCAAAAGTGCTCACTAGCCAGCGTCTTGGGTTCTTCTGAAAACTGGCCATTTATTTTGCTGTCTCAGCTTACATCTACACTACAAACCATTTTTGGAGGCATGTACTGCAGCTACTTGCATAGCCCCCTTGACACAGCTATAAACAGCAGGGTACCCAGGCAGGCATAGCTTAAGTGAGGAGGGTAACGACACATCCGAAGGATGTGGATATATAAGTGAGTACACACCCTTCTACTTATCCAAGCTGCACCTCCCCATCTCAACATTGCATTTTTAGTGTCCCGTGGCCACCCTCCTGGTGGAGCCCTTCCCTGATGCAGGAAAAGACTTCCCCAACAAGAGAAGACTGAGCCAAGTGAGGAAAAGCTCTGCCAGTTTCCTGATGACAGAGCTTTCCTCTGCCGCAGGGAAAGACTCTGGCACGGGGTAGACAACCCAAAAGGTAAGAAGAACCATTTAAAAAAATTCCTTCAATAACCAAGTGTTTTGAGAGCTGCAATGGGTGTAGCCTCCTGGTGGGGGGAGCTGGGTCAGGGCATATGCCACAGGGTCCACTGGTGGGAGAAAGTTCAGAACCAGGAGCAGGGCTCTCACAGGGTCCCCTGGTGGCAGGGAACCCGAAGCCGCAAGGGGGCAGCCACAGTGCTGCATGCAGCTCTGGACCCCAGCAACCAGAGTCTTTCCCCTCCATGCAGAAAGGCTCTGGCAGTGGGGAGGCTGAATCTTTCCCCATTGCTTGCCCGAGGATTTCCTTGCCACACTGAAAGGCTTCGGCAGTGAGGAACTAGTGAATCTGCTGTTTGCCTCCTGCCAGAGCCTTTCACTGACGTGTTATGCTGCAGAATGGACGCAGCCTGCTTTTCACTATGGCTATGTCTACACTTGCTAAAATTAGTTCGAATTAGTTAGTTTGAACTAACTAATTCGAACTAATTTTAGTTAGTTCGAATTAGCTTAATTCGAACTAGAAAAAGTTAGTTGGAACTAAGCAAGTGCCATTCATAGCACTTGCTTAGTTCGAATTAGCGATCCCCATTCATTTCAGTGGCCGGTTAGTTTGAACTAAGAAATTAGTTCAAATTAACATGGCCACATTGGCTAATTCGAACTAGTTAGTTCAAATTGAAGCCTTGCTCCTGAAGCCCTGTTCGAATTTATTAGTTCGAATTAAGGAAGCCCTTAATTCGAACTAACTAAAGCCTAGTGTAGCCATGGCTTATGTGTATAGCTGCATGTACACTACACACCGCTGAAGTGATGTGGTGTAGCCCTAACCCAAAGGGGAGCTAAACTCTTCTGAAAACTCATCACCGATTGGGAGTGCTGGGATCCTTAGAAAATCTAGACCTAAAAAAACTTCCTTTAACTCAGTTTCCCACCTGTAAAATGGGAGTAATCACCCTTCCTTTCTCTCACCCTTCATCGGATTCACTGAGATTGTAAACGTTTCGTGGCAGGGATCAGCTCTTACTATGTGTATGTGCCACACTTTGCACAACGAACCTCCAATCTCAGTGAGGGGCTCCAAATGCTCTTGTAATACAACTAATAATCATAAGCATCAATTTTAAAAAGAACAAACCAAACAACACAAAGGGAAACACCGGAAAAGAAACAGGCTGGTTACATTTTTGCCCTCCTTGTAATCTGTTCTTTCTTTGTACACATAGACATAGACAGTATGTTCCTTGGGGCACAAGCATGGATGTAACACGCCTAGTACACCTTTGGATACGTTATACATAACATTTGCACATGTTGTCTGAAGTGAACAGCATCTGAGAGGGCAGAAAAACAGGCTCTCCTGGGAACTGTAAAGGAAACAGGAACCAAAACTCCCGGTTGCAAATAAACTCAATGTCCCTTCCCTTTTTGTTCTGCTTGTGGAAGGTTAATGCTTGTGACTTTCCAGCTTCTAACACCTAAGCTGCACCTACAGACTCTGAAGATTAATTCACAAAACAATGCTGCAAAGGGAGCTTCAACCAAATTACACACTGTCGCTGGGAGAGCAAAAATCATTACTACCTGTTGTTAGTGAGAATGGGATCGGTCAAACACTTCCTGCCCCTGGAATTTTTTATTCTGAAGCAATTTGTGGCTAGTAAAAATGCATATAGGTCAGACCCTGATTGGCAGCACACAGCTGTTTAGATATAATGGAGAGAGACAGGGATATTTTGGCAGCCCTTAAATTTTAAACTAGAGCTTGTTAAGGTTGAATAATGCAAAGCAGCTTTTCCAATAATGCTTACAATAAACCATGGTAAAATTAAAGCAAAAGAAGCCAGTGATTTGAAAACAAGTGACAAGCTCCAGACCTCACTGCTAAGATCTGCATAGCTGAAGCTGGCTAGGGCCTCATTCTGCCTGAGCAGCTCCTGGATGATGCTGAATGCCCTCAGCTCCCACTGAAGTCAGCATCCTCAGCCCCTCACAGAATAAGGCCTCAAAGTAATTGCAAGGAGCCAGTATAACAGTTAATCTGCCTTGAGCAAAGGGAGCGGTGCACAGGTCCCTTCGAACTGTGACTAAGTCAGCAAGGAATCCTGGCTTCACCCTCGTTCCCTGGAGGAAGCATGCTGTCTCGGTCCTTTTCCTGGAACAGATTACTTCCCCCTTGTGCTGGCTGGTGCATTTGAGATAGAGCCAAAGCTAAATCCACTCCCTGCCTCTGCCCACCTTCTCGCGTCCTACTTATATAGGAGGGGAACTGGAACCCCAGGGAAGTGGCTCTCCCTCTCCCCTGAGGCAGGTAGGGGAGGGAAGGGATGCCTTACACCCCCTTACTCAGGACTGAGCAGGTGTGAAATGAACAAAATAATGAGAGTTTGACATGGAAAGAGCTATGACACTCAAGAAAAAAAAATGATTCTTTGCTGGTAGTGTCTCAGAAAACACTTCCTATAACCAAGAATGGCAGTAGGAGATGAATCGAGGGCTCGGATCCGGGTTCAAACTGTCAGTAGAATCAGTATCAACCCTTTTCCCTGTCCTGTTTCTCAGCTTTTCTCAATTACTCCATCTGGTCAGAAAATACACGAGGCCACAATGCTCATACGCAGAACAAACCACAGCAGAGCAGAGAGGTTCAAGAAAAGATTGTAAGCCATTCCCTTGAGTGTAAGTAAACTCCGTGGGACAGGGATTGTGCCTGTATGTGTGTTTGTACAGCACCTAGCAAAATGGAGCCCCAGTCCTGAGCTTGGTGCCTCTGGCAGCGATGGCCACACGCATTTTTAATACTTAATAATAGACAGTTTGAAAAGGCTCCTGGTAACATTCCAGCCCATGAAAAGGGCTTTTGCACACATAATAGCAACACTCCAGCTTTTGTATATGGTATAGAGGGTAAATATTGTAATATCACAAGTCATCCCCACAAAACGGTGTCTTAGCAGTCTGAAGGTGGCTTTACGATGCCCATGCAACTCTACTTAGAGCAGCACAAAAGCTGGAAGAGAGGAAATGCACTGTCAAATTTTCCTTTGCGCCCAACTTTAACGTGAATCTCAGAGTACAGCATATCTCTACTGATATCTTAACGAGTACCAGGTTAGGCTGCATTATGTCAAAGAGGACTGAACTGGATCCAGAGCTATTTGCCTCTAGTTAACCTGTTCAGATTTACTTCAGGTTTCCAGCAACCAGAAATAGTTGCCCTCTGAGAGTGGGCTGGTAGCTTCCATGGCAGGAGTTGGAGCTCTCAGCTCAGATCCCAAAGGAGAGGTGTCCTATCACAACATGCAGTATTGACAGAAAAGTCCTACGGAGTGGGCATGGAAACTGA
This sequence comes from Pelusios castaneus, assembly GCA_007922175.1. NCBI lineage: Eukaryota > Metazoa > Chordata > Testudines > Pelomedusidae > Pelusios > Pelusios castaneus. The sequence goes on along the minus strand of ML685840.1, from coordinate 11,377,260 downwards.
ACAAACTTTCACTCCAGAACAGAGCTAACACCCCAGGCACAGTAGCTGGATGCTGTAGGAAGGCATGGATGGCTATTGGCCTTACTGACTTTCTTCTGTTCTGCAAAGGACTTTGGTTTCAAAGAGAGTTAGTTACTTTTCACTAACGAATCTGCTTCCACTTTACACTGGTATAAAGAGAGTTGGGTTATTCAAGATCAGCACAGGAGTAAATGAGAGCACAATGTGACGCTGTGCACTGAAGAAATACGTGTAACATTTTCCATTTGCTTTAGTGACTGTGATCCTACCGCAGTTTTGATCTTGTTTTTCAATCTAAACAAGGAGATCCAATTGCATTCATTGGTAGAATACCTAGAGACATGTTAAATGTCTGATTAGTAAATTAACTGTAGATTCTCTATCCCCTTGTATTTCTCTTAGTAGATGTATTTAATGTTGATTTAATTGTATTTTATTTGAAAATAATAAAATATAGTAGGAATTCAAATAAACCCCTGTATTCGTGTCTCCAGGCTGCCATCAGAAGTGATACAGAATTTCATATCTCTTTCAAGGACCTTATCAGAGCTGAACAGGAGCAGGAGTTTTTGAAAAAAACTTTTGTTCCCAAGTGAATGAAAAAAGCCCTCTGAAGCTTTCACAGAAGCACTGCCAGGTAGGGAACCAGCCACCTGGAGAGCCTACTGGAGCCAACGAGCTCCTCTGGGACTACAGACCATGGGAGCCCATTGGCTCAGGAGCTGGGGATCCCAGGCAGGGTTTGAAACCTGCCTGGTTTCTGTGGACCATTTCAGTGTTAACAAATCGCCAATTCCCAATATACAAACTTTCTGTCAGAAAATTTCCACCAGCTCTAGCACTTGTGATGTACTGATTATTATTGTGCAATATTTGTACAACTGCAGTGCCTGGCTCTGAACTAGAACTGTTTTATCCACACCTCTACAGAACAGATTGGCATGGCAGTGTACTGTGCAGGGAGTCTTCCTGCTATCAGATAGCAAACCTGCAATAATTCTGTGAACGGATCAATCAACTCAAAATCCCATGGAAACCAAGCTGCCCAGAAATTTATTTTCATTTCCTTCCTCCCCTGTAGATGAAGTTAAAATTATATAAACTTCGGTAGTTCAAATCTACCCTCAGAGATCCCTGTATGTCTCCCAATGAAAGTTAATGGTGTGTTGTATGTACCAAGCTGAGGGCAGAATTGGACTCTGCCTTTAAAAAGGGACAGAAGAAAGGAAACTAGAGATTAGAAGTCTATTTCCATTTTCCACCCAGCCCTATCTGGAGAAATTACATTTTATAACACTGCCTTTTCAATGTACTGCACAAGTCTCAATTGTCCAATCTTCACAGCAGCCTTCAGAGAAAAATATCATTCTTCCTATTTTATAAATGGTGAAAAGGAGATGCAGAGAAGAGTGGAATTCAGAGACTGAGCCCCAATTCATGCTCAAACCACCACACCATGCTACAGTCAAAGAGGGCCTGATTCTTTGCTCTCATTCACCAGTGTAAATTATGAGTAACAACCCTGGTGTCAATGGAGCTACAGCAGGATAAAAACAAGGCAAGCCCAGAATCAGATTTACAGTAACTATTGTCCTGATTCCAAAGGGGTAGCCATGTTAGTCTATTGTAGAAAGACAACAGAGTCTTGTGGCACTTTTAAAGACTAACAGATTTATTAATCGCATGAGCTTTCGTGGGAGAAAATCCCACTTCGTCAGACGCTTTGAAGATAGCTTTCCACTTCAAACGGCTGTATTCAGTGCCCTCCATGTAGTCAAATTCCAAAGGGGTAGCCGTGTTAGTCTATTGTAGAAAGACAACAGAGTCTTGTGGCACTTTTAAAGACTAACAGATTTATTAATCGCATGAGCTTTCGTGGGAGAAAATCCCACTTCGTCAGACGCTTTGAAACAGGCACGCACAAAGCACTGCTAATTACCCTTCCAGTGATCCAGCTGTTATCTTATATTTTCCTTTTCTCTTTATCCAACTCAGTTGTCAGAATTGTTGTCCCCATGCCTGGCACAATCTCTTAGAACCTATTCTTCAAGCCTTATTTAAGTTCCTCTTAAAAAATTAGAGTGTGCTGCTAAGAATACAAGAAGTGATTGCATTAAAATGCAAATTTTCAAAAAGAATATTTATTATTTCCAAAGATGTCTCCATGATCTGTTTGAGTCATCACATGGGCTTATTTATGGCACACTCAATGCTGTCAGCTTTTGCAATACTTCCTGTTTTCAAAGCCCCAACTCTTGGAATCACGTGACTTATGAGCAGCTCAGCTTTAATTAAAAAACAAACAAACCTAGCCCTCATGTTTGTGAGCAAAGGGTTGAAAACATGAAACCAGAAGACAAACAGAATCCCCAAATTACTGTTTTATAAACGCTCATGATCATCAAACCAGCCTTATGACTCATGACTTATGCATGTAGCTTAGTGAATAATTGATTATTCAGTTCAGAAGGAGCTGAAACAAAAAACAAAAACAAAAAAACAGGCTCAGTTCAACCCCAAAATTGTTTTTTCGCCTGAAAGGTTTTGTTGTTTCAAAAACACACAAAAAAAATATTTTCAAGACTACTCAATGTTTTGAGATGAGTCAAAATAATTCTTGTTTCACAATTTTGTTTCATAATTAACCATTTGGGATGTTTTTTGCCCCCTTTTTTTGTATGTGTGTATGGTTTGTTCTTTTAATACTGGCCAAATGCTGATTTGAAATGCTGTTTTGAACTGAAAAATTGAAATGAAATGCTTTGAAATGATGTTTTTCTCTCTCACAAAAACAATTCAATCAAAATTTTTCACCGAGTGACCCAAATTTGATAAATAGGTTTTGTGATCCCTAATCCCAAGAGGATTTTTTTTCAGCAAATAAAGCAGAAGTGTTTACATTACTGCCCTCTCCTAGATTCTCATGCCAGTGATCACAGCTTTAACATGTGCTCAGTACTCCATTATGGAATAAGAGCCCTGCTGGTAGAGACTCCTTTACTGGGAGGATTGACATGTATAAGAACATGGAAGGATACGGAGGCTGTGCCGGGGATTCAGTGACATGGCAAATCCCCAGATATGCCAGCCATGCTTGTAAGCATTGCCACTTAGTCCTGGAGCTTTGGTGGCTGGCTCTGGAGCCTCCGCCCTTATGCTGTGGAATAGGGCTGCAGGTGTTTGCAATATCACAACCACCGTCTGTGCAGACTTTCTGGCCCCACGCACCCTGTGTCCCACGTTACACCAAGACATGACTGTATAACCATGGTTGTATTGAAGACAGTTTTTTGTGAGTGTGGGTGTGATTTATATATATAATATTTTTTTTTTTAAAGAGGAGGAGAAAAATAGTGGCACAATTTCTTTCCCAATCTTCCTCGGAAATTAGGACTTTATCCCGAGTGTGGTTGTTAGCCCTTCTACGCAGGGACCAGATCCAGAGCAGGTGTAAGCAGGTGCAACAGTTTGTTTTGTAACTTCTGAGTGGCCCATTCTTTAGGGTACACTGGAACAGTATTTTGTTTCTCATCAGACACACTGCTGGATATCTATCTCTAGCTGCATTTGCTGTGCTATGAATTGTATTGTATATAACGGCATGTCGACCTTGTGAGGTAATGGGCATTCTGCAGACAGGGAGTGTGTGGGCAGAGGCGGAGGGATCAGCCAGGGGGCATAAACATTTCAAATTGCTAGCTACAGCTCAGATTCTTCAGGCGAGGGTGCTTTGCTATGTCACTTTTAACTCCGTAAAGCAGAGGCTGATCTCATCAACCAGCAGAGAAACAGCCAGCACATGGCTCTGTGGAGAATATCCAAACCCCTAACTGTCTTCCAACATAAACACATTTTTGCATGAGGTGTCCTTGCCTCTGGAGTTCAGTCTCTTCCTCTGGTTTCACTGAGACTAGATTTACTGAGCTTCAGGGCACCCTGCAAGGCATATCTATTTTCCAAAGCTTTTCCTGAAGAGGTGGGGAGAGGAATAGTGGAGAGTTTTATGAGGGAGGCTATAAGCAGCTTGCACAATTTGAGGGATCTAATTCTAATAAATACTGCTAAAGAATTGCTGTGGGACCAATGCCATCCTTCAATTAAAGTTGCTGCTTTAGATATACTGCAGCTACTGTACAGCTCCAGCAACAGTATTCGTGTATAGAAACATATCTTCTAGCTGTTTCACGATGGTCTCTGAAGCTTTAGCAGTGAGGTCAAAGGTAAGAGAGTGTTTTGCAAGCCAGAATTAGGGAAGGTTGTGTCTCCTTTCAATTTCTGTATCATTAATAGGAGTCATTATTATCAAAGCATCTGAGCACTCCATAAACATTACTGACTTTATCTTCACAATACTCTTACAAGGGAGGGTAGTATTGTCAGCCATGGCTAACAGATGACGAACAGATTAATTGGAAGTCTCTGCCTGAGCCCGGAATAGAATCAAGATCTTCTGATTCCTAGCCCAGTGCATAAACCATAAGACTATCCTTCTCAATACTGCCTGGGACTTATTTAGAGCATTATCTGTTTAGTTACTTTGATGCCTCAATCTCCTAGCAGATTGTGGGATGCAGTATAAAAAAAATCCCAAATAAAATCTAAGCCAAAAATTTGAGCCAACTCACATGCTGCTGTTAACAAACCTGAGCTAATAAAGAAGGGCAATCTCTCTCTTTCATACATGTGCACACACAGATGGAGCAAATGGCCTGAGGGATACAATACTGGGCTAAACAGAATGAACTGAGCTCTGGATATCTATTTTCCAAAGCTTTTGCTGAAGAGTTGGGGAGAGGAATGGTGGAGAGTTTGATGAGGGAGGTGTAAGCAAATCCCATTCTCTGAACAAAGATATCCCTATGGCTCAATTAACCTCAGGCACAACCATGGGCTGGAGCATAAAGAAAATTGGTCTGGTTTCTAAAGCATTAGGGACACAGTGGGATGGTGTTCCTTAAAATGGAGGAATTAGTGTCCCAATTCAGGAAAGCACTTAAGCGTATTGACTTCAGTGAAGTTTAAGAACATGCTGAAACATCCTTCCTGCATGCTTCCCTGAATCAGGGCTCAGATTATTAATGTTTTCTTTGCATTTCAGATTATTTATTAATACTCTTTATTACTTGGTGCAATAGCACCATACACAACAGTATTCAGTCAATCACACCTAAGCAAGTCATTTTTGACAGCTAAGCTTTTCTATGTTGATATTTTTGGATTAGAATGAAAATATCATGCTTGGACATCATTCATTATCATCATTGTGGTGAAGAATGAGCAAGCAGATTTGGTGCCGACTGCTTAATTTTTATGACAATTTTACAACCCTGTAACTGACACACAAAATGTGACTGTAGTTTAAAATCATGAGTACTCTCTAGCCAGGGCAGTAGAGGAAGTTAACACCACAGGAATAGGATAATTCCCTACTTGTTCATATTAGAGTGCTAACAGCAAAGCAAGAAAAAGGGGGTGGGTTTTATGATTGCTCTCTCTCTCTCTGTTCCCTTCCTACCTCAAACAGGAAGAATGTGTCCTCAAAATAACCTTATTTCAATGTGAGATTTAAAATGGTTTAAATGTCTGAAATAGGAAAAAAATCATTTGAGCAAAGTAAGATGCATAAAGGAAACAAGTGAAACTATAGTTTTCTTTTCAAGACATGGTGAAACAGACTCCAAATTACACACGCTTGCTACTAATATGGTTTCCAGATATGTGAAAACACTGCCCAACTGCCTAGAGATTTCAATTGCAATGGGGGCTTCCTCAGAATCTGAAACTATCTTATATAATACTGCATTAGTAGATTGTATCCAAAAGAGTATATTTCTTTATCTCTTTAGTGATAAGCAGGATGGACTGTAGCAGTCACAAAGATAAAGAAGATACCATAACATATTTGATAAAGAACTCGTTCCTGTAGTGTGCTGAATGGTTTCTGCAAAGTTCTGAAGAACTGCAACTTCAGGACATGTGTTTGTCTATACTAGAGTTAATCTACTTTAATTACACTGGTATACGTAAAGCAGTATAGGCCTCCTAGTGCAGTGCTGGGGGCTCTAAGGACATCTCAAGCACCTCAGAAAAGAAGAGTCAATCTGCATTTCCACTTCAGAATGGTGCTGAAAGGAATAATTCACCTGTTTTTTCACTTTTCACTAGGAGGGTAGTGAAGCACTGGAATGGGTTACCTAGGGAGGTGGTTGAGTCTCTACCCTTAGTGGTTTTTAAGGTGTGGCTTGACAAAGCCATGGCTGGGATGATTTAGTTGGGGTTGGTCCTGCTTTGAGCAGAGCGTTAGACTAGATGGCCTCCTGAGGTCCCCTCCAACGCTAATCTTCTGTGATTCAGTTCCTGAACTTTGTTTCTTTCTTTGTAGCAAAATTGTGAAGAACTCTTCTGTGTTTTTTTTGCAATTTTCTGAGTGAATGGACAGGTTTCCTTAAAGAAGCCTTGGACCTAATGATAACTAATACAGAAACATTCCTTTTCTCCATCTCTTTAAAGCTATGCTTCATCTCTTGTTTCTGGTTACACATGCAAAGAAAAGAGACAATGATGAATATTCGTCTTTATCATTTTGAAGTACTACAGAGCAACTTTTTAAAAACTATTTTATTTAAGGTTCCTATAACTGTCCAGTCTGAATTTCTAGGAATTTAGGATTTTGGTGAAAAGATGTGCAGAATCTACCTCATGGATCTAGATCAAAGAGGTCTTATAATGGTGAGCAAAGTGTCAGACAGGTGCGCTCATGCTTTGGCTCTATTCACTACTCTACAAATGGAAAAATAACTGGTGAATATTAGAGAAAAGCTATCCAGACTGATCCTCTACTCATGGCTCAGGCTACAGTGGCTTAAATTACTGAACATGGAACTATTCTAAGGTTAAGTCTGAAGTCTGGCAAAGACAACATTTCAAAGGGACAGCAACAGCTATACAAAGGAAGAATCTCTAGATAGCTAGCAGATCTTGCTCAAGTAAAACTAAAGGAACAAAAAATCAACACAGCAATTGTATAACCTGCAAAATAAGGAGCCAGGGAGGATAGATTTCACCTGGAAGTTTGCCCTTGGCTTGGAGACAGCTTGGATAGAGAGATAAGCCATACAAAGCAAAAGGAGACAAGGAGGAAGAAAGCAAACAGATTCTGTAAGAAGGCTACACCAGAGGTTATATAGCATGCCAGCTGGCCCCAGCCCACCCTGAGTGGAACAAACAGTGCCAGACCACCCTGCCCCCAGGGACAGACCAACCGGCCCAGGGGTGGGGTGGGGTGGGAACACAGAGCCCAGCCTCTGGCCCCACCCTCAGTGCTGTGAGGTAATCCACCCTGACGTCAGCCCCAGGTGGAAGGACTCAGGCTTTGGTTTTTAACTGGGGCCCCAGTGAGTCTAAGGCCAGCCATCCCTTCTGGTTATTTTGGCGTAGCCCTTGAAACCTGCCCATGGCCCCTCAGAGGGGCATGGACCCCTGATTGAGAACTGCTGTTTTCCTGGGCCATCTTCTGTTGTTCAATAAAAGATGTTAACTTATCCACTTCTAACATCCTAGGACCAACATGGCTACAGCAACCCTGGCAAGGGAATTAAAAACATCAATCACAAGAAAGCACCGATTTTCAAGCACCTCTACTAGCTTAGATAGATCCTTCTCTTGTGAATGACAAATGAAGGCAAATATTAGCAGAAATAAGATCACTTACTCAACCATACTCCCAGTTTCTTGGCTTTCATCTAAAAGCCAGTGTATTTTCCTGAGCTCCTTTGAAAAGATATAAATAGCCTGTCTAATTTTAATCTTTTTGTAACTGTTCTTATTGTTTTAAGCTTGTATTTGAATTGTGAATAGGTCTTGTTCAAACTTAGAACTTTCAGACTCGATTCTGCTAGGAGACTGGAAGAGGTCTCCCAGCCAAAAATGTGGGCCAGTAGGAGGGAAAAAATTACTAAGATATGCACAACTGTTGAGTTTTAATCATCTACCACTGCTAGTGTACACAAAGAGAAACGGCCATTAACCAACCACAAGTATTCTATTGACCATTCAGTAGATGTGGTAGAGAAATGTAACCCCGTGCCCTCAAGAAAGATGAAAAAGAGTTTTATCTATATCAATTTTGTTTCAGAGACAGGAAGGGATGCTTTTTCCAAGGGTAATGTTTCTGTGTTAGGACAGGTGAAGCTGGCTGAAATGTGCTACATTGAGTTTCTTAGTCACTGTCGAGTTTCTTAGTCGCTGCAACTCACGTGTCAAACTTTGAGTATATTTTCTTTCTTGTACCTTGAAGTAGATGTATCTTTTGTCTTGTCTAATTTGGATCGGTTCTGATTGAAGATATACTGGCTGATATCTTCGGGTGCATCCACACTTACAAATTAAATCGACTTAATCTGCGTCTACACTACACTTTCCTTAAGTCGACTTAAGCAGCAGCTTTAAGTCGACTTAAGGAAAATTAAAGTCGACTTTATAAAACCTACTTTAAATTTGACTTTGACTTTACTGACTTTATAGTCGACTTAGCCAGTGTAGACGCAGATTAGCCCTAAATCGACTTTAAGTCAACTTAAAGGGCTCCAGGGCTCCCCCACTGCCCTCCCTGCCAGGGTGGCTGGCACAGGCAGAGCCTGGCGTGCCCCGCCCACAGGGCAGGACAGAGCCCTGCCCACCCTGCTCCTATGCCCTGCCAGTGTCCCTGTCCTGCTCAGCCCCCATTGTACCTAGGTACAATGGGGCAAATGCTGAGCCCCCTGGCCCTTTGGAAGGGGTGCCCCCCCTGCCACCGTGGACCAGTCCCAGGTCCACCTAGCCCCTACAAGTCGACTTAGGCATCCAGTGTGGACGCTCTAAGTCGATTTGGCAGGGTCCCCTTTAAGTCGACAATTTTTGAGTGTAGACATGCTAAGTCGACTTATTTGGCCAAGTGTAGACATGGCCTTCAAGAACACTGTCCTCTTACTCCAGCCATGATGTTACATGCCTCTTTATAAGAGACATCCTATGAGCTGGTATGAACTAATGAGGGCTGCAAACCACTAATCACCAATACTGCCAAAAAGAATCCCCTGGAGACCCAGGCAAGGTGTAAGAACCTGAACTTAACATGCACAGCCACAGCTTCATATGGCAAATCTGCCATGGATTTGCTAAATGAGCTGTCTTGTATTAACAGCTTGAATTCAGATTATCTGGTGACACGAGGTGGTATGAAGCCTTTATATCAGCATACAAGCCATAAGGTTTTACTTACAAAAGGAAACAGTGGATTTGCACTTAACTATGTAATTCACTTAGAAGAGCTGGTATTTCAAGAGGATTACTTTAAATTTCAGAATCAATTTTAATTACCCACACAAGGAAATGCCATGAGGACTAATAAGACTCTAGCTAAAGCAAACCTTCTTATAGGGAGATTAGAAGAGGAATTTATTTACTCTACCCCCCATATTCATTGGCTATGTTTTACTAATGGCATTTCTCTTATCTAGGCAGGGAACCTCATGGATTTGGAATATTTTATTACCTACATGAATTCCTTCTACTAGTGTCAGGTTTTCTGTTAGTTTTAGATCCATTGACATACTTTTTAATGTAGGAACAGAATGGGAAGTTTATCAATGACAATGTGTAGTAAGAAGTATTATTAAAAAAAATGCAGACTGTTAACATCTTTATCTTTTGAAGAAAGCTTCCATTATAGATGATTTATGTAAGGAGAATAGCCATGATAGCAAAGATACAGCTGAGGGAAACTTAAAAAAAGGAGAGATATTAAAAGAAATTAATGGAAAAACTGATGAAAAAATTTTTAACCCAAGAGCAGCTATCCCTGGCAAAAACAGGAAAGAAAGAGAAAAATAAATAATCAATTATTTTATAATACTATGTTAATGCAAATTAAAAAAACATTATTGCATCCTAAGAGACATGAGATTGGGAAACAAAGACCAGCATCTACCTTTATTTTTCTAAATTCACTAAATTTGCTGGATATTTCAACTCACTCAGAAATGTCTCAAGATCCACCTTAAAACAGCCAACCTTTTCCACAGAGAATTTTCCACATAGAAGTTGCGGCCCAGGTGGTTGCAACAACTGGATTATATGTTAAATCCTGAAAATAGAAAGGAGTATGAAAGGGAAGGACAAATCCATCTGTGAGTCACATTATAGATGAGATTAAGTGCCCCTGTGGACATCGTTATATGTGAAACGGTGAAATGAAAGTACAAGAGCACATGGCTTCTCGCAAAGTGCTCTTTACCAGAATGTTATGCATGGAGGATTGGATTGCTTAGGGAACTGGTAATGAGATACAGACCCATTCTATTTCAGTTTGTGGGTAGGAAAGCTATCTTTTGTGACTTGCATAGACTGAATTGATGGTCATAGCCTAGTTCTGAGTGAACATGTCCCTAAATTAAAATGATTTTTTTTTTTTTGGTATTCTCAGCAGCCCAGGATTACACTGGCATCAAGATCAACCTATTCTCCACCCCTACAGATGGATGCCATGAGTTTGAGCTGGGAAGCATGCCGTGCTGATGCTCAAAGTTTACCTGTTGTTCAGATAAAGAGTAGACGTCAGTCTCCTTGTCTGTCAGTTCATAACCTTTCACAGACTGCTCGTTTCATTGCCAGCTCAAGTTTATATTAAAATAAGGCATTATTTAAGAGCTTCTTCCCATCGTACATTTCTATATTTGTTTATATTTTTTACTAATTTTAAAAAAGGGGGAAATAAACATCCCAAGATGGTGCATTGAACAATCAAGTAAACACTTGAAAAGTTAAGTCGACTTTATGAAGTCGACTTAATAAGGTCAACTTTAAGTCGACTTAACAAAAGTTGACAACTTTTCAAGTGTAGACATTGCCCCTTTTCGAACTTAAGTCGACTTACGTTTTAAATCGACAAACTCCACCAAGGCGCTAATCCCCGTCTCCACTGGCTTAAGTTGACTTAATAAAGTCAACTTAAGCACTAGTTTGAATTAAAATGAGGCGTTATTAATTCAACTAACTTTTCCTTAACTTGACTTAAGGAGCAGCTTAAGTCGACTTAAGGAAAGCCCGGTGTAGACGCAGAGTATTTCAAGTCGACTTAAGCCTCCTTAAATTGACTTAATTTGTAAGTGTAGACGCACCCTATGAGTCTATGAGAATAGAATAGAAGGGAGAAAGGGAACATCAAGAAAAAAAAGGAATAAGGATGGGAGACTAAGCTACTAGAGTAAAACATTTCAAGATGTGGCAGAGTGACTGAATACAGTAGGAAGAAGGTGGTGAGGTAATAGCTTTAATTGGACCAACTTTGGTTCAATAAAAGATATTATTTCATCAACCATGTTTCTCTAATATCTTAGGGTTGAGATGACTCCAACTATACTGCATACAACAGTAAATACATCAGGCACATAAATGCAGCTGTAGAAATGCCCTTTGTAATGCAGCAGAGAAAACCAGATAAACACCATACCTTCAAGTCAGTGGCACTGCCATGGGTACCCGCATGGCCCCACAATATGCCAACATCTTTATGGCCGATTTAGAACAACGTTTCCTCACGTCTCATCCCAAAGCACCCCTACTTTACCTACGCTATATTGATGACATTTAGCGATGACAATTAGCGATGGACACATAAAGACCTCCCTATACCGCAAACCTACTGATCGGTATAGTTACCTACATCCCTCGAGCTTCCATCCTCGACACACCACACGATCCATTGTGTACAGTCAAGCCCTAAGATACAACCGCATTTGCTCTGACCCTTTAGACAGAGACAGACACCTTCAGGATCTCTACCAGGCATTCTTAAAACTACAGTACAAACCCACAGAAGTGAAGAAACAAATTGACAGAGCCAGACGGGTACCCAGAAGTCAACTACTGCAGGAGAAGCCCATGAAAAACAACAACAGAACGGCACTGGTCATCACCTACAACCCCCAAGCCAGACCTCTTCAACACATCATCAAAAATCTACAGCCTATTTTACAAGATGATCCCTCACTCTCTCAAGCCTTGGGAGACAGACCTCTCCTTGCTTTCAGACAGCCCCCTAATCTTAAAAAGATACTTACCAGCAACTACAGATCACAGAGCAGAAACACTAAAGCAGGAACACAGCCCTGCAGCAGACCACGCTGCCAACTTTGCCCTCATATCTACACTGATGACACCATCACAGGGCCTAATCATGCCACCTACTCCATCAAGGGTTCGTTCACCTGCTCATCCACCAATGTGATTTATGCCATCATGTGCCGGAAATGCCCCTCTGCCTTATATATTGGACAGACAGGACAGTCTCTGCGCCAAAGAATCAATGGACACAAATCTGACATCAGAAATTGCAACACTGCAAAACCTGTAGGGGAACACTTTAATCTCCCTGCTCACTCCCTTAACGACTTGTTAATAGCTGTGTTGAAACAGATGAATAACAAATCACAGCTTCAAAGAGAGTCTGCAGAACTCGAATTTATATGCAAATTTGACTCAGTTGTCTTGGGGTTAAACAGGGACTATGGATTTTTCTCGCATTACATCAAGTGAATTGACCTCCCCCTCCTCTATGTGCTGTTCCCCAGTGTTTTGAATCCTGACACCTATTTTGATTTGCTGTTACAGCCTGACCTGATGCTATGTCATACACTCCCCTGCATTTAATTTCCTCCCACTCTCTAACTTTCCTATCTTCAAAGTGTCTGACGAAGTGGGATTTTCTCCCACGAAAGCTCATGCGATTAATAAATCTGTTAGTCTTTAAAAGTGCCACAAGACTCTGTTGACCATTTTTTAAGTAGCTGCACTTCCCTGGAGTTCAGGATGACATACTGTTACTGGAGGAAACTACCATACCTTGTGCCACAGCCTAATTATTGCCTAGGTTTCACCCCATTGCACTGGAAAGTTTGTTATGCAAGAGTCACTTTCTGTGAGAAACTAACATCTATCTTTCTTCTTTAGCCAATTATGTGGACAAGATGCCTGGAATAAACAAACAAAATGATGTTGTCAACCTGCATGGAAAAACTACACATGCTGGGTCTTAAAAGCCAGATTATAGGCAGTGTTTGTTTAAATGGCAGCCTTATTGCAAATTTGGAGCTGCTAAACAGATCCTGAAACTTTTAACAAACAATGAAGGCACTAAAATAAATTATCAGAAAGAATCAAAGTGATAAAAGCCTCTTCGGCATGAATCGTGTACTAAGAAAGTATACTGGGTTCATATTATATTAACCAGTAACAAAAATGGAGAAGGTATTGTTGTCAGAGTTCCCTTTTGGTAAATACAAAAATGTATAGGAAAAATGTTCAGTGAAGTTATAAAAAAAAATTATTTAGTTAATGTAACCCAAAGTGTTATATTCCTTTTGTCAGAAGCTGTGATTACATTAGAGTTTCTGCCTGTGCAAGCAAAGATGGGAGTTGTCGTACAGAAGGCTCCGGTAGCTGCTGGAATTTCAGCTATTTGTATCATGTATGACTCTGCTCAGAGCAGATCTAGATGACACCGATGGCTGTCAGCACCATGTCTATGTCAAATGCACAGACTCAGGACACCAGGATGAAGGTAACTAAATGACCTATATTGCATGTTATCCTGAACAGTTGTTTTCAACTTGAGATCCACAAACTCCTGCGTAATGCACAAGGACAGACTAGATGCTCACAATATCCCCTTCTGGACTTATCTTCTACTAATCTAAACAGCAAACCAGGGACATTTTTCACAAGCCTGAATATTAAAGAAAATAATAAATTCTCAGGTTTGGCAAGTTGACACATGTCAGTAATCATAATTACATGCAGCATGATTCATGCTGAACTCACCCATTCTCAGAGTTCATCCCTCATATCTCTGGCTCAGTTAGGAGCCACCACTTTGTTGCAAGGGCTAGTAGAAAAAAATTCTTTATTTCAATCATTCGTACTTGCATCGAGAAAGTGATAATTCTGAGAGTGCAATGAGCAAAGTGCTCAGGGTTTCATTCTATCAAATAAAAATGGATGTAACTTAAACTGGAATTTTGCAGAAATTCTGGGTAATGCTTCTCCAACCTAATAGCCTGGGCTCATTTCCATGATTCATCCACCACCTTCGATTCCACATGAATGTAGTTACCACTCATTCACATGCAATAGTGCCAAGTAACTGGAATGGAAGAAAGTCTGGGGCCAACTTCACAAAGGGTCAATCAAGCATTTTTCAAGTTGCATGCAGCACATGCATTCTTTAGAAAAAAATTAGATGAAAGAATGTTCATAAGTAAAGGTAGCAGAAACATATGCACTTCCAACATCTGACCTGGTTTATTCGGCTATTCTCGAGAAACACAGGGGTCCTGCACCGTACCATTTGAAGCTGCCACATCACATTAGTTCTGTGTCTCTGGCAGTACAGATTGCAGCTTTTAAGGAACCAACTCCAATCTATCACATGAGCTTTCCTTCATATCACAGTTTTGGTGTTTAAAAGCAGAAATAGATGTTCAAAGCAGCAGGCATGTTACTCTGTTTTAATGATAATTTTTAACACAATGGAATTGAGCGGTATTAATATTTTTATTGTGCATTTTCCTTCCCCACCTCATCATTTTAAAAAAACAGGTTTGTTTGCCAGATCTAGGCCACAGATCCTTTTCTTTTACAAGCTTGGTAACTAAATAAGCTCTTTGGACCAGGGACTATCTTTGTTTAGTTCCAAAGGGGTAGCCATGTTAGTCTGATGAAGTGGGATTTTCTCCCAGGAAAGCTCATGCGATAAATAAATCGGTCAGTCTTTAAAAGTGCCACAGAAGTCTGTTGTGTATCTTTGTTTAGTATTTGTAAAATGCCTAGCACAGGGGGGTCCTGGTCAATGACAGGGACTCCTACATGCGATAGTAATACGAATAATAAAATAATACAGGAATATCCATTAACTTCCCCCACGGAAAGGGACGTGAAGCTTTTGGTTGTCACGTTCTAACTTCTAGTACCTCTCCTTGCTTACTCCCCATTGGCAAGCTAATGTTACCTGCCACTCCCACTCTGTCCTAACTGCTCTGCCAGTCCTCATCCAGCCATTTGCCAGCTTTTCACAATGACCTCCGTGTCTCATTCTTGTGGCTCCCTCTGAATGACACAACCCCCCCAGCTCATCCACAAGACACTTACCCTCTTCATACTTAAGTCCTTCTTAAAGACTTAGTTTTGCTGTGCTATCTATATGCAGTAAAACTGACTTGTATATAAAATGTATATTGTTATTTTTCTTCCCATGGTCTCTGTCTATTTGTTTTTCAATAGAATGTGAGTTCTTCAGAGCAGGGACTGCTCATCTTAAGTGTCTGAAAAGTGCCTAGCACATATGGGGTATGTCTACACTGGAGGCTTTGTTAAGTTGACCTAACAAGGTCGACTTAAAGTCGACCGAGAGAGTCCATACTGAAAACTCCTGTCAACTGCTTGCATCCACACTGGCAAGTGCTAGGTCGACGGAGGAGTGGTGCGTTGAAATGTGGCTATTTGTCATCTAGACCTCCAACTCTTAAGAGCATTACTAAATAACTAATGAGGGCCTTTGAAAATGATGAAGGTTAAGCATGTGACTTGGCAGTGTAAGGGCAGAGCAGGGCGAATCTTCAAAACAGGATACTCATCTACGTACACTGGACATAAGAAGGAACTGCAATAAAATTTTAAAAGCTACATACAAGCAGCAACCCGATCTGTCCATACTCTAAAATGAAAAGGATAGATTTAGACTGCCTCAGAAACAGTGGT
Organism: Pelusios castaneus; assembly: GCA_007922175.1. Lineage (NCBI taxonomy): Eukaryota > Metazoa > Chordata > Testudines > Pelomedusidae > Pelusios > Pelusios castaneus. Next base: position 11,361,447 of record ML685840.1, on the reverse strand, counting down.
CCTCAGCCCACAGATTGTGACCTTCAAAGAGGTCATTAGTGATTGTCTGTGGAGAACAAGAGTCCGATCCCAGCCCTGCTTTTCCATCTTCTGCTGAAGACAGCCTCTTCAGTCGTTAGCAAGTGGCCTTCCTCAGACGCCAGGAGCCAAATGCTGCTCTCATTACCCTACTGCACATCTGGAGGTATTCCATTGGCTGTAGTTGCGTTACTCTGCATTGCAATGGTAACTGTTCTGCTAGACCAATGGCCTGTCCCATAAACCTCTACACTGATTCCCCCAGTAATTTCTTAAAGTGACATAAAAACTGACATAATGGGTTCTGGGGAGCATCTGAGTGATAGCAGAGTCGTTTGGGAAAGCTTAACTGCTGTTCTAAAGCACACTTAAGTAGAAACTTCACTGAGAACTTGTCAGAGGGAATCCCATGCTGTGAGAGTTCAATTTGAGACAAAAGTCTCTTTTTGACCTGGTTTGGTTAGAAGATATGTGCTGGAGGACCTTAAAGAATGGGCCTTTACACAGCAGTCCCTGGGGTGAGTGGGTCTTATGAAACAGAGGTGTCAGCTCAGAGATAGCTTCGTATCTAAATGGGTATTAACCTGAATTCCCCTAGTGTAAATTACGATTAAACCCACTGAAGTCAATAGCTACAGGATATCAAACCAATGTGACAGAGAATCAAGGCCCCAACATTTTAAAATCAATTCACTTCTTTCAGGGAGTCTGGTTAGCAATACAGCACAGGCATGACCCATACAACCCACCTCAGAAATGTGCCTGCCACATTGTGGGAAAACAGTGAAAGTATCTATCTGTCAGAGAAAGTATAGGCTTTTTCTTGCGACATCTTTCTGATGCAAACATAGATGAGTTTGTATTAAAGTCTGCTCCGACATGGAATGCAGCCCAGAAATGCACAAAAGAATGACTTTTTGGAAGGTTTTGCCAGTATAATTTGTGCTGAACGAACAAGAGAAAAAAAACCCTGCAATTACTGTAGCTAAGAGTCATAGATATTGGAAATGAGAAAAAATTATTAAATTAGGTCAACTCGTACAGGTGCAGAGGGTTTCCCTTAACAGAAATATACATACTCAAAATTCATGCATCCAAATAAAAGAGCAAACCAGAAGGCCTGGTTCAATATATCACTCCAGTTTTACACTAGTGCATCTCCAGTAGCTTCAGGCAGGAATAAGGCTGGACCAGTGGTTTGGGCCTTAGCTTAAAACACCGCATGGCTAGATTCAATTCCTTGTCTGCCCTAGACTTCTTAGGTGATCTTATGGTCTTTTAATACCCCTACACCACAGTTCCCCACTGGTAAAATGTGGATAATAGCACTGCCCTACCTCAGAGGTGTTGTGAGGATAAATACATTAAAGAATGTGAGGTGCTCATATACCTCAACGATAGCAGCCATCTAAGCAGATAGATATTTCAGTGTAATTGCACTGACGATGGTGAATCAGGCCCAAGATACACAGAAGTCTCACAGAAAGCTGGTAGCAGAAATGGGAACAGAACATAGATCTCCCACCTCTCTAGCCTGTGCTTTAACCCACAATCCCAGTTTTTCCAAGCAGAATAGTTTGAGTTCTGAGGGGAGCCCATTGAAACATCCTTGTCTACAAGAATTATGACCGGAGTGAGGATCCTTGATGGAAAGGGGCAGGATTCCAACAGACACGCAGAGGACTCTCTGCAAAACAAGACCATAACATTTCATTTAGCAAAGCAGTTTGCATTCACACTAGTCTGTATCAACAAAAATTTCCTGAGGAATTTTAGCAAAAATAATCTAAAGCAAGAATAACCCCTAGGCATTCACTGATACAGTACCCCTTTTAACAGCTGCAAGAAGCCTTGAGGAGGGAATTTCACCCTAAACCCTGAATTTCCTGCATTTGAGCCAGACGTTAAACATTGTTTTGTGAGAGAATAAGATCCAAGGTGCTTTGAGAAATTGGCACTTTTGTGTTAGAGGGAAAGGAATGTCCTGTGTCTATAAAACACACAATACCACACTATATCATCAGCTGAGAATCATGGGATACTTAGCAGAAAACAGCTTCCCCACACTGTCTGGTGGAAACAGAATTAACAGCTGCAAAGCATGAGCAGCAGCCACTTAATACTTTTGCTGTGCTGCCTGTGTTTCTTTCTTTATAGGGTGCTCCAGTTTTTTATGGTGTTGGTGAATGGAAATTAGGTTCCTGGGTTCCTCCCATGTGTACTGAGGCAAACTTCAGAATTAAACAGGGTTTTTCCTACTCCATTCTCAAATATTAAGAGGTGTGAGGTCCTAAGGGCCTGCAACTTCCATTGTTTTCAATAAACTAACAGGAGGTGCTGAACGAGGCCCAATCTGAGCTAATTTCGTGGCCGTTAGACATAAGCACCAAACTGTGTCCAGGGAAAGACTATTGGGAGACAAATGTGAGTTGCGGGGAATCTCCCTCTGCTCTGGGAAGGCACAAAGAAGGATTCTGGGGACTCCGCTGAGGCCCTCAAACAAATGAATGAGCTTAACATTTCTGAGTGAGAAGTCGCGCAGCTAACTCCTTCACCCGACATGCTTTAAAAAAATCCTTAAAATCACAATGGAACATCCATCACCTCCTCTACCTGCCAGCAGAAGAAAATCCTATTTGTCCCACATCTTGAGGGCCCGTCTCAAGCTGGCACAACTGAGGCAAATTTCAGGGGCCAACTTTTTCTCTTCTCTCAAACTCCAATGAAGAGCAAAGAACAAAGTTAACCTCATTTTCCTCCACTCAGCCTAACTGCACAGATGGGGTTTGTCCTTCACCTTGAAAAAAAACTGCAGCAATCTGACTGCTTTACCTTGAAGCACTGCTCTCCTCCAAGGCAGCTTGAATTCACCTCTGCTGGAGCCCCCAAATGCATGCTGACTCCCTCATGTTTGATTTCCTCCTCTTTGCAGGTGCTCAGGCAGAGCATATGCACCACCACTGCATCTCTCTGATGTCCTCTAATGCTAGACAGGCTTGTGACTTTGCTGCCTACAGATACTCAGAAGCCAGGCCTAATCTAGCATTGCCTAGTATTTAACATGTCTCCATTCAATCAACCAACCGTACACAGGTCAGTGTGCATGTGGGCCACTGCCCTCTAGTGACTAACTAATAACCTACAAAAAGGCCTATTAGAGGCAGGAAAACAAGATTCTTCTGGAGGACTCTCAGATACTACAGGGGTAAAAGGCTGAATGAGAACCTGCATAGAATTCATAAAACTTTGTTTAGCAGTGGATTTTTTCACCATGCAAGTGAGGGGCTCTCTCTCCCCACCTTTCTCCATTTAATTTTCCCTTTAGGTCTTTTCCTCTCATTTCACTACATCCAGAAGATTCTTACACCAGCACCAGCTAAGACTGTACTATAAAAATTCAGAAAAGTCAGATGCCTCTAAGCAAAGGCATCAGAACAGTTCTTCTCTCCTAATACTCTCAAGGGACCCTTTTACCATTTGCTTTCTCTGAAGTGCTGGTTTCCACACATATCGTTGGTACTAATAAGAAACATCAGGGTCATGCTGACAGAAATGATAATTATTCTCTGGATTGTTATGATTCTAGGAACTTCTGGAAGGAAAATATTTCAGTTTAATGAGAAATAATTAATACATTTTCCCTTACAAAGAAGCTAGAGAGAGAGAGAGAGAGTGTCTGCACAAACTAGCCAAATCTAATGTAGAGGCAGGCTACTTGCTAGATGGTGCTCTGAAAGACAGGAGCAAAGTCAATGATCTCAGAACAGGCCAGCAAATTAGGAACGCCTGAGTGTTAATCCTTCCTTTCAGCAGCTCCCTCTGTGGCACTGAAGTTAGAGAACACATTTGCCTCACTTTACCCATCTGTAAAATGGAGATAATCGTGCTTATCTACCTCACAGAGGATTACTGATTTCAATGCAATTTGAAGATGAAAAATATTATTAATGAACATTGAAAAGAAAGCTGGATCACTTAATGCCAGCTTGGTTAAGGGATGCTGTTTACTGCTAGTGAGGAGGCAGCAATCTGAGCCACACATCAGTTTTACGCTCAAAAAAAAAATCAATTTTTTGCTTTAAGAAAAAAAGAATGTAATGAAATGGATAAAATCTGTAATATTTCTGTATGGCCCCTTCCAGACTTGCATATCTCACATATTTAGATATATGTGCTGTGTGCATTTTAGGTACTTTTATTTCTTATACTGTAACAGTTCATTTGCAATAGAGCAACACTAGCATGTATGAAAAACATGTGCCAGACATGGGCATTCATTTCCAAATGACATATGCTGCCCAGATGCAACACACATTTCACTGTGTGGCATCCACATGCACTTTACCGGTTGAAACTTACAGCATCTGCCTACTCAAAAAAGAGAGGAGTGTGCATTGACTTGAAACACAAAATGAAAGTCCTTAACTTTTAAACAGCTTAAGAATTTAGGATAAGATTTCAGATTTCACCCTTTGGTCTCTTCCATGATCTATCTGCTCTTATCAATGTGCGAGAGACTGAAGCCTGGTCTACATTACAAACGCTTTGCTGTTCTAACAGAGCCCCCTTCACATAGATGCAATGTACACCTACAGGAGTTCTGCCATCAACATCTAACTTCCTGAATAACATTAGCTATGCCAACAGAAGCAATGTGTCTACACTGGAGGTTTGCCAGCAGAGCTATGTCAGCTGGGGTTGTAGTTTCTTTCCACAACCCTGACAGACACAGGTATGGTGACAAAGCTTTCTGCCGTAGACCTGGCCTGACAGGTCTACTCCAACCCATTGTTGAGATCACTGTTAAGCATCTCAAGGCTCTAAATAACTCTGTTCCTTAGGGAAGGTTAGTCTGAAGGTGGCATACATATGCTTTATGGGATGAAACCAGGCAAAGAAGTATTCAGGCTGAATATCAGAAAAAGTTTTCTAAAGGGAAGACTACCAACTGTGGAAGTCTCCCAAGGGCCATGGAGTAAGCCCCACTGAGATGCAGATTATAAACCACAGAAATGACTTGAGAAGAGTTAGTTGTTTGAATTGCAAAATGTATTTCTCTTGAGCACAGGTCACATTACAAAATGTCCATAAAAGTAATGGAAAAACCCTAAAGGTACCCACAAGGCAACTGCACCCCCACTGTCCCCCCTGGGTCCATTCAGAGGTTTGCCCCCCTGCCTCTAAGTAATAAAAATTTGAGGCATCAGCCAGTGCAAACACCTGTGCTGGTTTATTTCCAGTAGTGAAAATTATTCTACTCACTGCCAACCAGGCCCTGTGGGTCCTGAGCTGTACAGCCCCTATCCTTACACAGCTAGAGACCACACTAAACTCCAACCTCCTTTTCTAGCCTGGGTTTCATCCCCAGGCAGACTTATTTATCTATGCCCAGCCAAGACACAGATGTTCTCATTTGCCTCTTCAGGCCAGGGTCTAGCGAGGCCTAATCATTGCCATCAGCTGGGGCTCCTCTACCCTGCTTTCTGCAGTCCAGCTAATACATTTTACCCCAACCCAAGGCTGCAGTGCACTTGTGGCAGAGGCCCTGAGTGGCTTTCCTCCCCTCCACTCTACCACAGTACAGCCCACCAGGGACATCAGTTGGCAGTTCCTGCATGGAGCCGTGAACATGGG
>ML685840.1:11224041-11349587 GCA_007922175.1 Pelusios castaneus | reverse complement strand
CCTCTTCTGCATGGAGCTGGCCCAAACCCTTTACCTGAGCCCTCCTCCTATGCATGGAGCTGGAGCACTGGTGCTCAGCTCCCCGGACGTTCCTCCCCACCCCACTGGGGAGCACATTCCACTTCTCTGGCAAACCTGGGCATGGGGTATCCTATGGTAGTTCATGGCAGGCTACCAGGGTCCCTACTATTGCCTGTCCATACTAGGGCTACTCTACTGTCCATACTAGGGCTACTCTACTGCAATTTGGGAGCTGAAGCTAGTGCAGAACGTGAACACATGACATCAGTGTTTTGGGATCTCCACTGGCCAATTGTTGGCTTGTGGGTGGAGCTGAAGGAGTTGTTCTCAACTTATAAAGGCCTAACTCATTAGAGATCACCACTCTCTTTGTGCCACATTACTGTGGCTGAGGTCAGAGCAGGAGCTTGGAAACCACTCACTATTATCATCACCCTTGTGCTTCCTCTCCACTTCCTCTGCCTCTTATCTGTTTTTCACCCCTAAGACAGCAGCAAATGGCTACAGTTTTGTCACAGAGGTTATGGAAATTATGAATTTGAAAAAAAAAAACCTATTAAGTATTGGAAACAACTATATAGACATTTGATTAGGCCACAAAAGGAAGTGAAGTTGTGACTCGGTGCATTGAGTTGCCGTGTCACGTAAGTTGGCTGGCCACCCCTCTGTAGATGGAAATGGCTGCTGCAAGAGTGGTGCAGGATGGTTTTACTCTCTAACCCCCCACTCTATTGGCTTCACCTTTCAGCACCCACCCTCCCACCCCCATTCCATAATGTATGTTGATTTAGAAAAGGCTACATTATTTGGTGACCTTTCTGTGGCTTAGCATTTCTTTTCCTGCACCTCTGCCGTGAAATTTACTGGAAAGGTTCATGTCAAAATCATAGGCCACACTTATGCATATCCACTGTTTATTAGAAGACCTCACTAGTCACTCTAGGGAGGTGGTTGCACTTTGCACCAGCCCCCTTGATGTATAAAAGGAATGAGCCCATCCTCCACAAGTCAACCAATTGATCTGCTATGGTACTTCACACTGTCCTTCTTCTGGACAAATCTCTGTATCATTTGGCTCATGCTTTGTGCAGACTTGGAGCTTCCTTGCTAGAATAAAAGAATGCATTCAGAACACTTCTGACACTGTCTCTTCTACAGGCTTTTGGTGTGAGGGAGATACTAACTGGCTTTGGCATATTTAACACAGGACAGTAAATTTTCCCAAGGCCGTTCGTGTGGTGGTGAGAAAAGGGGTTGAACTCTTTGCCATGCAGCCTGCCTTAGGAGCAGTGAGATGTTTTCTTTGGGTCAGGACTGGCACAAGTCATTTCTTCAGCAAATCTTCAGGTTTCCTGCTACATAGGGATTGTTCTTGTATAGTTAATTTTCCTTTGTGCAGTCTCTGGGGATTGTTGGAGATGTTTACAGTCAATTTTCCACAGTATGGTCACTTGTTGTTCTCTGGGACTGCAAATACAAGACTAGGTTCTTGGAATTGAAAAAAAAATATGTGGGTATATTACCCTGCTTGACAAGAATGGTGACCCACCAGGATATCCTAAGGAGACACTTCTCCATGCACTTTCTCAGTTTCCAACTGTACATCACCAGCCTGATACAGTGGCCAGAATGGCAAGATTTTTTGGAAATCCTTCCAACCAAAGGGCCTGAAGTGTTAAAGGCAGCTTTGTCCTGCAATGGGATGGAATCAAGAATGAAGAGACCATTTAAAAAGAGGATTAGGATACTAACTCGATTTGATTTTTCAGTCTATGCAATTCTGCTTTGCAGCACTGATGGCTCTCTGGAGAGGTTTAAAAAATTCAGTTTATTTTTTTTTAAATTAGCATTTACTCCTGCTAACTATTGAAGTATAAGCAACTGATCCTTCTTCCATCTGACACCCACCTCTGAGCCTGATTTCTTGCCTGGAATACAAACAGTAATAGCTCCGGGGTATAGGGGAAAGAAGAGGAGGAGGGTTAAAAGAGTGTGAGAGATATTAAAATTCTAAACTTGTGTTAGAAATATAAATCATCTCTAAAGTATTCAAGTTTTTGGCTTCTTTAGAGAAAGAGAATGCTCCCAATCAGAATAAGGCCACATTGTTGTTATTACTAGAAAAGTGCTATTATTCTGGCTGTTGGAAATTGGTATTTTTTTTAACACTTTCCATTGATGATGTGCTAATGGTAATATTAGAAGGTAATCTTATTAAAGAAGGGAAAATGTAAAATCAGAGTGCATTAAAAAGACAGGTAATTACAACGCTGCCATGGAAGCATTACTGTATTAGTCACTTTTTTATTAAACATAGTGTTGTTCAGAGAGATACAAGAACAAAGCTAAAGGGAACACATCGCACAATGATCCCAAACTGGAAGCAGGAACATGTTTTAACCTAAATGAAGCATGTGGAGAAATAAGGAGACCAAGGTATAAAAAAAGGACTCTACTCTTGTTCCTTTTGTGTATTGATTTTCAAGTATTCATTCTCTGTTGTACCATGTTACTGCTGCTTCCCTCCACAATGTCTTAATGCAGGTGGTTCCTCCTATGCTGACTCAGCAACAGTTCCCTCAAACACTGACTAGCTGAATGACAGGACATGCTGAGTCCCTAACATTATGCTGGGGGGATTGGATCATTAGCAATTCAGAAGAAAGTGTGGTTGGTACCTGCTTAGTCAGCACAACTTGTTGCAGTACTGACATCTTTCCAGAGGTCGATCCCAAGCTGATTAACCCGTGCAACCTGAAAAGATCAAAGCCTGAAGTGGAATATATATACAGCTGTGAGCCAGATACACAGCTGCAGGCCAGATACAGTTCTATATCTGAGTTCAGTCTCAATAAGACAGTTACTTTGTTTTTCTCAGGTGAATAAGCAAAACAAACCATGTGTTCAACTTTAACAGATATTAATCTTGAGAAAAGAAGGCTGGGGGAGGGTAGACCTGATAATAGTCTTCCAATATGTTAAGGGATGTTATAAAGACTCAACAATGGTGATCAATTGTTCTCCATGTCCATTGAAGGTAGAATAAGACGTAATCAGATTAATCTGCAGCAAGGAAGATTTAGGTTAGACATTAGGTAAAAAGAACTACCTAACTATAAAGGTAGTTAAATAGTTGGAAAGGTTACCAAGGGAGGCTGTGGAATCCCCATCACTGAAGGTTTTTAAGAGCAGATTAGACAAATATCTCTCAGGCATGGTCTCAGTTTACTTGGCCCTGCCTTAGCATGAGCGTGGCGGGGCAAATAGACTGGATGACCTCTCAAGATCCCTTCCATCCCTACATTTCTATAATTCAATATTAAATACATGCAAGTAAGACTAGAAAATCCTGAGGGTGACTGCCTAATAGCCTAGAAGTCCTCCTACTGAGCTCCTGGAGAAAGTGAGAAATAGTAATTTAGCCACAAAGTCCAAACGAACATCCTAAATCCAAAGAAAAACTTCCTGCCTCAAAATCTGTGCTCAGGTCTGCACATTCTATTTAGCTCTAGGTGCACAGAACAAAAAGCCCAGTTCCCACTATCGAACATCTAACAAATGCTAAAGCACGGGTTAGCCACTCAGCCACTCTGTCTTCCCACTGCCACAACATGACTACAAATCTGGGACAATCATTTTTAACTAATCCTGCACATCAAAGCAGAACCTTAAGTTTAAAAAAAGGTCATCCATTGTCTCCAGGATCCTTTATCGTACACTCCTAATCCCTATCTTTCACAACTTGAAGTAAATTGCTCAGACAATATATCAAAAAATATGCAAATTAGGGGATGCATTGAGGATCTGCCTCAGTGCTTTATTCTGTAAACCTGTTTTTTTTAAAAAGAAATATATATTTTACTCCAGTCCTGAGGTCATTGGCATATAGGAATATAGTTCAACCTTCCAGAACCAAAACATATGCACTTATCATTTTAAAATGTGACAAAGATCCAGAATGAGAGAGAGAGAATAAAAATATTTGAGAAACTATTTCAAGGGAAGAGGGGTTGAATACATAAATAAAATAAATAAATAAAGCTTTATAGTTCTTTCCCAAGGTGTTTAAAATTATTATAATTTACACACATCAGCAATGAAAAGATAAAGGTTTGCATGGAGTGGAAGCAAATTTGGTTCTAAAATTAGCATTATTCCTTATGTTAAGAACAGCTGAGAAATTCCCAGGAATAATAGAACTTTCATTTTATATTTAGTTCTTCTTTAAACACGTAGGTCTCCCAAATGTCAAGGACCATCTCCGTCTCCAAAATGGTATTTCAGAGCTTAATATTAAACCTGTTCGCTTCCTGCGATCTGTTATCCACAATAGCAAAACGAAATTCACTCACTTGGACACAGTCATCTCCAACTGCTTTCACAGGTGTTCATAACACTGATATTAGATGTCAGGGTGTCTTCTCTTTTGCATGCAAAAACTTCTGTTAGTCTGAAGACAAAAGATCTTTCTGAAAATAGAGAGCTATTATAGACCTCAGTCTTGAGAGGGAGGAAGATGGCATTGGAGCTTTTTCTGCCCTTGACTCTTGTATAGAATTCACTGATCCTCAACTGATGACCCGAAAGAACAGTTAGCTCCCCAAATCCCAACACGGCTAGCTATCTTCAGTGACCCAACAACATCAGCACCATCTGCCTACAGTCAGCAGCACAGCCAATCACCACTTGCGACCAGTGCTTACCAGGGGTGCACAATGTATGTGCACTAGGAGGAGGCGAGGAAAAGTTGAGTAGGTCTCTGTGCTAGCAGCAGAGCACATCCATTGTGGCCTGTATTTGTGGGAAGCTTGTTTAGAAGCCCATGATCTGCTATACACTGGGGAATGAATATTGTACTGATCTTTGGAATCACCCAGGAAGACAAGTCTGTTCTCCACTCCCACTGGGGTGACCAGATAGCAAATGTGAAAAATCAGGATTGGGGGAGGAGGGTGGTAAAAGGCACCTGTATGAGACAAAGCCCTGAATATCAGAACTGCTCCTATAAAATCAGAACATACCATTACCCTAATTCCAGTTAGTCTACTTGTTTCCAGCATATATTTTACTACCTCACTAATACGCCTTGGTCATCTTCACAAGTTATTGTGCAATACAAGCATTCAAGGGGAAAAATTAGTTCTGTTACTGCCTGATGAGGTTAGTGCTTTAAAAACAAAAGCCTAAGATATGTTTAGACTGCAAGTTAGACATCCAAGGCTTACTCTGGCTTGTGGGACTCAGGCCAAAGGGCTGTTTAACTGTGATGCAGATATGCTGGCTCAGACTGGAGCCCAAGGTCTGGGACCCTCATACCCCTTGCAGGGGCCCATAGCCCAGGCTCCAGCCTGAGCCCGAATGTCTACACTGCAATTAATTAGCCTGCTAGCCCGAGTCAGCTGGAAAGGGCCAGACAGTTTTTAATTGCAGTTTAGCTATACCCAAAGACAGTGGTTTTCAAACTACGGGTTGGGACCCAGTACTGCATCACAGACCCTCAGATACTGGGTCGCCGAGACCCCTGCAGCTGCTGCCAAGGGCTGGAGTGCATTGCTGAAAGATGTAATTGTTGGGTCAAGAGCATAAATGATTTTTTTCAACTGGGTCCTGAGGAAAAAATTTGAAAAACCACTGCCCTAAGATATCTAGATACCTTCGTCAGATGTTTGTGTTGACAGCACATATTGTTAACTCGGTACAAATATCACTAAGCTAAATATACGGATGGAACCTTTCTCTCATTTCTCGAAAGGAAACACCGACTGAAGCACATAATTGTTTTTCAGTCAATTATTCAGCAGCACACAAAAAAAATCATACTAGCACTGAAAAGAATGGTTGATCTCCCACCAAGAATGCATGCAGTTGCAGGCACTTTGACTTCCATATTGGTTACCATTTTTCATATTTTTAATTTCATTTCTAATTGTTTCTTCGATCCATTCCATTTTTGTGGGTCATACATTGGTCTAGCCTAGAGGTGGCTGAGAATTTCAGATCAAGCTTTTTCCTTCCTCTCTCAAAAAATGCCAATTCATTGAAACAAACTGTTCAAAAAAGAGATAAGTTTAGATGACTTTCCCCGTTCAACATGTTAAAAAAAAAGTTTAAAAAACCATCAGAACATTTTCTTTCAACATTTTTAACCAAAAATTTTAAAAGACCTTTTAATTAGAAATTTAAGATAATTAGACTGGAAAATGTTTCTATAAATGATCCCAATCAAACCAAAACATTTTGAAATTACTGAAACTGTCTGGAGTGACCTAAGTTGAAATAAAAACTGTTCTTTTTGGTTCATGAAAATTTTAGATATTTTGACACTTCATCCTGATTCAGGACGGTAAAAATATTCAAACTCTCAAAACTATTTGCAAACTGGGAAAATCATTTCCTGAATATTTTTAGTTTTATGACATTACCAAGGGCTAACATGATCTGGGCAATATGTTTTAAATGAAATGAGTGACTTTAACTGCTAGAAGATGAGAGAAGTAGAGTTGGAGATGATCCACTTGTACCATATTGCATCTTCTTTCAAGGGAAGACATGGTTCCCAAGAAAGAACACAACGTATCAAATTCAATCTTGGCCAAAAGGCTCTTTTCAGTGTAGTCATATACTGAGATTTATTTGATCACTTCCTAAAGAAAATCAACAGAAATTTCTTGAAAATATATATATATATTTCCAACCCTACATCAGTGTGAATGTTCTATGTGAAAAAACTTACATCAGGAACTGGATTTCAAAATGTGGTACTGATGTTAGTGTTTGTGCACTCTTAAGTCCTTCAGTTGCTGAAAAGAACAGCCCTGGTATCATTGTCATTGACGTTCAATGTCTCTTGTGCAGTGGCCAGCCAAAGAGCAATATAGATTATTTTAAATGTATATATCCATTCATGTGGTCACAGTAAGAAACAATCACAATCAACCTTGGGAATACAAATGATTGCTGCTGTGCAATTCTTTAGTCATGTTTTCTGGCAAAATGGAGGCACTGAATGGAGCCAGTCCCTTTTTATAATGCTGTATTCCCCACTGGGAAATGCTTAGTCATAGATTATCCTGGCATACTGTGATGTAATCTTTTGGATACCTGGTTACCATCTTTAATGGTGTTAAAAGACTTGCATATTCCATTTGTTTTCTACCAGGCACTCTGTCCCCTTGAGTGTCACCTTTCTAGGGAAGCACTGATTTGGATCTATTGCAAGGGGAGGAAATGTATTTGCTAAAATAGAAACAAAAAGCAAAAGTAGGCGAATCCAATAAATTACAGTGCTCTAAGTGTTGAGGAAGCACAGAAGTTTGGGCGATGCTAGGTAACTGCAGTGTTTTGTTTATTGAACCATTACATTTTTAAGGACTCTGCGGGCTGAAGAGACAGGAGGACATTTTGGCTATGCCTACACTTAAAAAACTAAGGCCTTGTACACACTACAGCTTTTCCGCGCGATAAGACTGTGAGCGTACACACTACAATGTTGCCTGTTGCGCAGCAACAGCCCTCTCGCCACGCAACAGGTAAACCACCCAGACGATCATGGTAATGCTTACCACGGATCGTCTGTCCTGCAATAGTGTGTGTGTTGTGGCAGAGCACTCCCCCAGCTCGAGTCACATAATGTCCATTCTCCCTGGAATAGTAGGCCTGTGGTAAATCAGTCTCTCTGGTAAGCCCACTTCTCCCCACTGAGACTGTGGCCCCACTGACCTTGGCCTAGTCTTGTGCAACACCCCCTTGATAGGCAGCCGTGGGGCGGGGTGGCTGGAGCCGGGCTTTACCTCTGGGGAGGTCTTCAGCCTTGTCCTTGGGAAAGGTGAATGTTTGCTGCTGCAGCTGCTGAGACAAGCCTCTCAGGCCTTGTCTCTCCTCCTTCCCTTCACCGTACCGTACTCTACTCTACTCTACTCTGCTCTGCTCCTTTAAGCTCCCACACTGTGTGCTGGTGGAGGCGTGGCTTTTATTGGGTCTGGGCTAGCCCTTAATTGAACCCAGAAGTCCCTGATTGTCCTGAAGCTGTCTCTCCTCTGCCTGCTGGGAACAGGGCGTTAGCATTCTAAGACTGACAAACCTTCCCTCAGTCACTCTCCTATAGCCATCTGGCCTGACTTTGCCACAGTGTGTACTCTCACTGCGGGTTAGACAGCCTCTGGAAATGTCCCAGAGACCACTCTGGGACACCCGAGCTGTCATACTTGTCAATTTCACTGCTCTAGCAGAGCAGTGAAATTGACAAGTAGGAGCGGAGCTCCAGCTGCTGTGAGTGGGGTCCCTCAAGCCACCGCGAAACCAAGTGCCTTGAGAGACTCCCCATGGCAGCGGGGCTCTAGCCGCCGGCACCGCCAGCACTCCTAGCAGCTAGAGCCCAGCTGCCCTGGGGTCCCCACTGCTGGGGCTCCCCTGCCGCCAAGAAGCCAGTGATCTCGGCAGCTGGAGAGCCCCGCTGCCAGCCTAAAGGCTGACTGGGCGGTGCATGGTGGGATAGGTGCCCACCATGCACTGCTCCTTCTAACAAAAATGCAAAGAAGCGTGTGAATGCTCCTTTGCATTAGAAGGATTATTGTGTGGCCGGGGGAAAGCGTTACAGTTATAAAGCTTTGCTTGTCCCACAACAATTTATTGCGGGACAAGTATGTAATGTGTATATAACCTCAGACAACTCTGTTAAGCTGACATAACAGGGTCAGCTTAAGTGGACATAAAGATGACCTTGTTAAGTCGATTCACAGAGTTTACACTAGACTCTGAAGTCATAGAATCATAGAATGATAGGGCTGGAAGGGACCTCATGAGGTCATCTAGTCCAACCCCCTGCTAAAAGCAGGACCACTCCCACTAAATCATTCCAGCCAGGGTTTTGTCTAACCGAACCTTAAATATCTCCAAAGATGGAGATTCCACCACCTCCGTTGGTAACCTATTCCAATGCTTCACCACCCTCCTAGTGAGAAAGTTTTCCCTAATATCCAACCTTTACCTCCCTAGCTGTAATTTGAAACCATTGCTCCTTGTTCTGTCCTCTGTTACCACCGAGAACAGCCTACCTCCCTCCTCTTTGGAGCACCCATTCAAGTAATTGAAGGTTGCTATCAAATCCCCCCTCAGTCTTCTCTTCTGTAGACTAAATAAGCCTAGTTCCTTCAGTCTCTCCTCATAAGTCATGTGCCCCAGCCCCCTAATCATTTTTGTTGCCCTCTGCTGGACTCTTTCTAATTTGTCCACATCTTTTCTGTAGTGGGGAGCCCAAAACTGGACACGGTATTCCAGATGTGGTCTCACCAGTGCCAAATAGAGGGGAATTATCACATCCCTCGATCTGCTGGCAACACTCCTACTGATGCCAACACTCCTACTGAAGTCGACGGAGAGCTGTGGCTCCCAGCCCCCGGGGACTCCTGGGAACAAGGGAACCATAGCTCCCTGGTTGAAGGGAGCCGGAGCTCCCTTCTCCCTGGGACCTGCAGGTTTCGCGGCCAGAAGGCAGCCGCGGCTGCCCTCT
Source organism: Pelusios castaneus (assembly GCA_007922175.1). Classification (NCBI taxonomy): domain Eukaryota; kingdom Metazoa; phylum Chordata; order Testudines; family Pelomedusidae; genus Pelusios; species Pelusios castaneus. The sequence continues at coordinate 11,340,058 of ML685840.1, read as the reverse complement.
CCCTGGGACCCACGGGGATTCCAGTGAGAAGACAGCTGTTGCTGCCTTCTTGTAGGGACCCCCAGGGGTCCCATGGAGAGGGCAACCGCGGCTGCCCTCTTGCCAGGACCCTGAGGCTTCCCGGCAAGAAGGGAGCATGTCTCCCTTCTGCCAGGGAGCCGCGGGTTCCGGGGAGAAGGGAGCCATGGCTCCCCTGTCCCAGGGAGGCACAGCTCCCTTGTCCCCAGCCCTAGGTTGTTTTAGGGAACTAAGTCGATCTAGGGCATCCACACCGGTTTTAGGTCAACTTAACAAATCGACTTAGATGTTAAGTCAACCTAAACGGCTGTAGTTATTAAGTCAACTTAAGGAAGCCCTTAAGTCGACTTAATGAAAGCCTGGTGTGGACAGGGACTAAGTTAGGTCGACTTAAGCCTCCTTATGTCGACCTAACTTGCAAGTGTAGACACAGCCTTTGTGTCCAGTTCAGATGGATATTACAGATGAGATATATACCATGTGCTTCCTCGTGGGAAATATACTGTTTTGCTCTTTTTTTCTTTTAGATAATAGTCATTTAGAGCTTTTTGTATATGGAATCATAAGAATGAGAATTGACAATGACCAGACAGACCATTTCTCTGCCTCTAGAAGAATAGAAATATTTTGTAAACCTCCCCGCTCCCCCTCTCCAAAAGAAGCTATAGCCTTTTTTCTCACCATTTATTCTTTTTAACCTCCCCTCAGCTTTATACAATTGGGAACTGATCCCATTTAGATTGAGTGGGTGGCTTGTCTTGAAAGCAATTATACTTCCTCCTATGCCAGTCTCCTTGGTTCTGCCTAGCTGTACACTTGGGCGTTTGGGCTAATTGGGCCTTTGAATGATTTTCAGTGCTTTGTGGTTTTAGGTATTTGAAAGGTGTGCTATAACTGGGTTAAACTATCTGAGCTTAACATAATAAACATCTTAATACTCCAGCCTTAGTATTTAATTCAACTCTTATTAAAAGTCCTATAGAATTTAATAATGATTAATCCAACAGGATTCTACAAACATTACTCTACAATTTTATAGAATTTAATTAAAAATAGCAAAGGAATTAATTTCCTATTAAATTCAATAGGATGGTTTAAAAAGCCCTATGGAAAACTTCTCATTTTGTATTTATAAGAGCTTTCCTATCTCAAATTTAAAATTACACCCTCAAACAGCATGTCATTTAATTGACAACTTTAACAGAAATCTTAACTCCTCAGGCCTGGTCGGCTGAAAATTAGTCAGCCACTTTTCTGTTGGTTTGTAGGTGCACATCATATTGAGACTGTGTTTTGCCCTGGGGAGCAGAATTCTTGTCAAATGCAATATACTGAGGGCTCACAAACATGGAGCTCAGGAGACGGGCGCAGGAAGTGCAAACATGGCCATCGCTGTGAAGACATCCAGCTTTTTAAACTTTATTATTGTAGGGTCTCCCAAGAGAGCACTTTCTATTTAGTTTCCAAACTTTTCACTGCTTTTTCCACCCACGGATTTTGTTTTCCAGGGTGTGGTTTCAGTAGTGGTATGTCTCACAGGCTATGTGGCAAGCTTTCAAAGCAGTCAAGTCCAAAACTTGAGAGACAGAACCCTCAGATATTAAAGCTACAGTAGGATCCAGTTCTATTAACGGAGAAGTACAGCGACCATCTGCAGGAGGCTCAGAAGATAGAGGAGCATTGTACAGCTGGAAAGGAAGATGGAGAGTAAGGATCAGTTTAGGGTTGGGAGGGGACTCAGTTGCGAGGGTGGTAAAAGGCATGTCAGGGACAAAAGGGGATGATTCTTTAAAATTCAACTTACTGGGACTCTGAACAAGCAGAGAACAAATCAATATTTAATAAACTATTTTATATTATTTTTAAATCAGGAGAGCTTTCTTCTTCTTGAAGAGACATGCACAAAAAGGAGAGTATTTCAGGGGGAAAATGTCATTTTAAAATGTACCTGCTCTGCTGAAGTCTGAGGACTGGCACAATTGAAAGTAATAGCTGGAAACTTTAATTGTGCTTGGCTTTGACTCATTGTGAGCTCCATGTGTTTGGCGTGAGCTTTAAAAACTAAAAAAGCTGCTGCTTACTTGACCATGCAGGATTTTTCAAGCTCCACAATAACCCTGAGCCTGGTTTAGGATCTCTTTTGTTACTAATCTTTTTAACCTTGTATGTGCAGAGTGGGGTGGGGCATGGGGGAGATGGGAAATGGGGCATGTGTCAAATGACTGGTTAAGGACTGGTTAGCATAGTCTAGCACTGAAAGCAACTTAAGCCAGGCTTGCTGAAGAGGACAAACATTTCTGTGAGTGTGGGTGCACCATTTTCTGTTGCAGCCATGCTGCTGGAGACAGGAAGACATGCAACAACATACCAGATGGGGTGGAAGGGGGAGGGCTAAGGAGAAAAGTGCAGGGAGGACCTAGCCAAAGGATCTAGACAGTAGCGGCAGGTAGCAGCCAGCCTAGGGACCTTTGGTCCTCTAGACATTTGAAGAGCTTTCTACAGATTTGACTAGACTTTCCCTGCCCTGTGCTGATTAGCTGTTTATGCCAATCCTCTCCCTCCCTCACCATCTCTTCACCTCAGCTTCACTCCACACCTGCCCCTCCATCTCTTCGATCCTGCCCTGTTCACTCCGTGGCCACTCCCCTCTTTTAGCTCCCCATTTAGCTGATCCCCTCCTCACTAAACTCACCCACCACCATCCCCAGAATGGTGGCACTTACGTGACATTTGCTCCCATCCCTTAGTGCACTCTGCTTGTGTTACAACCTTTCCCCGCCCTGTGTCTGTTTTGTCTAGACAGATTCTAAGTTCTGCTGCACAGGGACTGTCTGCTATTTCTACAGCACCTAGTACAAGGGGCCACACAATGGAGTGTAAGGAAATAATGAAATCATACCAGTCAACAGGACAGGCTGTAGTCTCAGCACCACATCAGCCTAACATGTCTGTTTTCTGCAGGCATCATGGCAAGAGCATTTTAAGGAAGATAATGAGGTGGCTTTGGGGATATTTACAGCCTTGCATCCTTCACATATTTCCAGTGATTACTGCTATTATTTCAACGAGAGGCTTCACAAATATTCTTCCTCTGAACCTGCAGTGAGACCCCTTGTCTCCGCCCAGCCCCCAGAAGTTCCCACACTTGCAGAGAGGAATGGGGATACTCTGGAAAATCAATTTGACTTCCCATACAAACAAACAAACAAACAAACAAACAAACAAACAAACAAACAAACACTAACCAAGGAAGGAGGTGACATCACTTGGCAAACAAACCCTATATTTTCTGGCAACATTAATACTTTCTCCCTAAACACAGCATTCAGTATATTGACTGTATAATACAGTGTTCAACTCCACTAATGAAGTGATAGGTTTTGGGGTAAGGGCCTGCACCCAATACACTTTTGAAGATACTCCTGAGCTTTGTATCTGGTATATTTCAGATGTATTTTTGAGTCCTGCTTAGTAGCAGCATTGATTATTTAACATGTTTAGTAGGGTAGTGCGTAAGAGATGCTTGGATGTAGACAGCTGTTGTTCCCCCCCCCCCTTCTGTAAGTTCTTGGGGGCAGGGGTATCTATTTGTTCTGGGTTTGGTTCAGTCACATTAAGCCATGGTCCTGATCCAAAGCCCAAAAGAATTAATGGGAGACTTTCAGATAATTTCAATGTCCTTGGGACCAAAGTGCAAGTAAATTGCAAGTCACCCAGTGCTAATGAAACAGATTGACCACAAAACAGAAAAGGCAAAATACATTGAAACAATGTCAAAATATCACCCTTATGCTGAAAGTCAGCAACAGAGAGGAGACTTGTGCTGTTCTCTCCATAATGCTGAACAGTGCTTTTATGAACACAGTAACTGTGCGAATAGTTCTTCCTTCTGCTGTTGTTCTCAGTGTGTGTGTGTGTGTGTGTGCAGCAACTGGGGGAAAGCACAGACCTTGATGCCCTCTATTGGCCACACTAGGCCACAACATGGCACATACAACGGTTCAGAAAGGCTGAACGCTCACAAAGTTGCCACTGTTTTATTGTGCTCCTCCTCTCTTGCTGTACTGGCATACTGCCTTGGTTATGGCCTTATATTTAAAAGGCCACGGAAAAGATTGAATCCGTTTTGTAAACTATTAAGGATCCCAAATTAATAACAAGATTTAGGCTTAAAACTAGAGCTATGGTCTGAGTCACACAGTTCAGATATGGCTTTGAGTTTCCCCCACAATGGTATGTATTTAGATTTGTGGTTTATCTTCAGATCCATCTCATTTACATACTAGATTTAAAAATAAAATATTTGATGTTCAAGTTTGTTGTAAGAAATATCTGAGTTCCAGGTTATCTTCCTCCTAATTCCAACATTGGCTCAGTAACATAAGCACTGATCCCACTCCCATTAAAATCAAAATCAATATTTGCATCGACTTTAATGGGAGCTGGACCACTATCTTAAAGCATTGCAATTCTCAGCTTGAGATCATTTTCTCTTGTCGGGAAGACACAAATCTGAACTCAGTACTTGGCAGAATTTTGATTATTTTGAAAAGTGTAAATCTATTGATATAATTTAAATCTACACTTTTGACACAATTGATCTATGATGTTAAAAGTAACAGAAATTCTCCCTCACAGGGTACAGAGGCACAGCTTTCGTCACCATGTTTGGTTTTTGCACTGCCAGAATCAGAGTGTATTTCTAAAAGCAGCTCATCTCTCTATTTGGCAGGTCTGACCATCATTTACTTTTTAGGAAAAGCCCACCAAATTCCTATGCATACACTACATTTCAGCTAATATAACTATCTGAATGATATCACTTATTCCTTTTATAGTGAATATTTGGTGGCAATAGCCCTTTGCTAGAGAAATCACAATGTCAACTATTATTACTGCGCTGTATGAAAGATCAGTGGGATGAGGTTAGTGAGAAACCTTCCCCGTAGTTCCCTCCAGCAGTCAGAGAAGCTGAAATGCTCAACTACATACACCATGACAGTGTCAGCAATTGAATTAGTGTGTGACCTAAGTCCCCAGAGTCACCACCGCCTGTTAGCTTGCTGGACATGCTGCATAGTCCATCAATTCTCTCAGACATTCAGGAAGGAAGTGGGTTGAGGAATGAAGAGGGAATGTTGATGTGTCAATTGTTATTATTCGGTGACTTTTTCTACATTTGTCCTTTATGGAAAAGTCCTATAGAATATAATTTTAAAACTCAACATTTATTGGTTTTTAAACTCTCAGAAAGTTTTATAGAAAACTAAATCCTTGATATCTATAGGATGGTTCAAAGGAAAAAAAATATTTTCTGTCAAGGTTTTTAGAGTAATTTCCATAGAAACCTATTAAATATATACAGAATCCTAAGGTTTTCACCACTGTTTAATTCTATAGAAGCTACAGACCACAAATAAAAGTTGAAATACATAAGCAAAATCCTCTGGAGTCTAGCTCAATAGATTCAAAGCTTCTGCCAGCTGCCACTGAAATCAATAGCTTTAGAGGTAACTTGCCTCAGATTACCAAATTCCAGTTTTTCACATGATGTGGCTCCTCATTTATCAAAGAGAATAATACACAGACCTTTTCATTAATAAGCAACAGCTTATATCTAGAAGTTATCTACTTTCATCCCTACTGGAACAGTCCTATAGAATTTTACAGGGATTAAACCCATACATTTCTATAGAAATTTAGTATGGTTTTCAATAATTGCTTTAAAACTGTAATAGAAAGTCAAAAGCCATAAAATGGTGTTTTGTAATTAGTTCTATAGGATGGCATACACACACAAAAAGCTATGGAAAAGCTGTTTTCTATTAAACTCTGGAGGACTTTCCGAAAGGGAATTGGGAAAATCATGGAGCAGGTCCTCAAAGAATCCATCCTGAAACACTTGGAGGAAAATAGAGTGATCAGGAACAGTCAACATGGATTCACCAAGGGTAAATCATGCCTGACCAACCTGATTTCCTTCTATGATGAGGTAACTGGATTTGTGGATGCGGGAAGAGCCGTTGACGTGGTATACCTCGACTTTAGCAAGGCTTTTGATATGGTTTCCCACAGTATTCTCGTCGGCAAGTTAAGGAAGTATGGGTTGGACGAGTGGACCGTAAGGTGGATAGAAAACTGCCTAGATCAATGGGCTCAGCGGGTAGGAATCAATGGTTCAATGTCTAGTTGGCAACCGGTAACGACTGTAGTACCCCAGGGGTCGGTCCTGGGGCTGGTTCTGTTCAACATTTTCATTAATGATCTTGATGATGGGATAGACTGCATGCTTAGTCAGTTCGTGGATGACACCAAGCTGGGGGGAATGGTAGATACTCAGGAGGACAGGGACAGAATCCAGGGAGACTTAGACAAATTGGAACACTGGGCCGAAAGAAACCTCATGAAGTTCAACAAAGACAAGTGCAAAGTCCTGCACTTAGGACGGAAAAATCCCATGCACTGCTACAGGCTGGGGACCGACTGGCTAAGTAGCAGCGCTGTAGAAAAGGACCTGGGGGTTATGGTGGATGGGGAGATGAATATGAGCCAACAGTGTGCCCTTGTTGCCAAAAAAGGCCAATGGCATATTAGGCTGCATCAGTAGGAGTATTGCCAGCAGATCGAGGGATGTGATAATTCCCCTCTATTCGACACTGGTCAGGCCGCATCTGGAGTACTGTGTCCAGTTTTGGGCTCCCCACTACAGAAAGGATGTGGACAAATTAGAAAGAGTCCAGCGGAGGGCAACAAAAATGATTAGGGGGCTGGGGCACATGAGTTATGAGGAGAGACTGAAGGAACTAGGCTTATTTAGTCTACAGAAGAGAGGACTGAGGGGAGATTTGATAGCAACCTTCAACTACTTGAAGGGGTGCTCCAAAGAGGAGGGAGCTAGACTGTTCTTGGTGGTAACAGAGGACAGAACAAGGAGCAATGGTTTCAAATTACAGCTGGGGATGTCGAGATTGGATATTAGGAAGAACTTTCTCACTAGGAGGGTGGAGAAGCATTGGAATGGGCTACCTAGGGAGGTGATAGAATCTCCATCTTTGGAGATATTTAAGGCCCGGTTAGACAAAACCCTGGCTGGGGTGATTTAGTGGGAGTTGTCCTGCTTTTTAGCAGGGGGTTGGACTAGATGACCTCGTGAGGTTCCTTCCATCCCTATTATTCTATGTTTCTAATTGGAAAGACTGGAATTCTCAAACAAGCTAAAGGAAGTGGCCATCGGACTTATTGAAAATCTCAGTCTAATTGATAGATTAGTGTTTCAACCTCACAATAAAAGGCCAAAAGTATTTGGTTTTATGAATATTGCAGCTTTTTGTGTGTTGATATTTGTATCTTGTACCTGCAGGAGCAATTTCACATTTCAAAATACACACTTGAAAAATTAAACCCACTGCTACAGCCATTCTAGAAACCCAAGATCTAGACTGGCTGGGAGCTGGTTCAGAAAATTTAGTGGGAAGCAGAAAAGACATGAAGCTCATGCTGAAAAATCCATCAAACTTGTTATGATTGCTATTAAGTGACTCCTTTAGTCTCCTCATCCACTGTTCTGATGTCATTTGATTTATTTAAAAGTGGGCCCTCTTCATAAAAGTGCTCAGTTATTTTCTCTCTTTAGGACCTATTTTTGATGGCAGAGCAAGAAACACTCTTTGCTTTTTAAAGTTTTCCAAGTAATCTGTTGTAACTTTCTAAAAACTCCAGTAAGCCACATCAGGATGTGTTACTTGGCTACTGCAGTGCACCATGGGTGGCTGACGGCAGTTAGCCTACAAATGCAATGTCAAGACACAGATATGTATCCATAGCCAAGTAACCCACATCTTGCTGTTGTGCTTTATGATGCTTAATGTAATGGAGAATGGGAGACTGTTTCAGTTCAGTTAAGTAGCAAATATGCTCTGACAGGGAACAGCAGTGTAAATTTTAGTCTTCTGTGCAGCAGTGAAGTCATGCAAAATCAGGATGTATGGAAGCTCCCCACCCACCAAATTGCTACCCTTGGGAACCGATAACCCAATGTGTCTTTCAGTATATCACGCACCATTGCTAGGAGAATTCTGTACTTTGCCATTCCCATGAATAATAGGAAGAAAAAAAACCCCAAAACTTTCCCACATCACTACATTTTCCATATGCAAAGATCAGTTGCTGCCAAAATGATTGTGAATTGAAACTGTTTCAATTAATGCTGAGAATAAACCAAATTTAGAACCTGCCTGTTTCTCGGGGTGTTAGGAAGTACAGCAATGAAGGCAGACATAGCTATCGCTACTCAGTGAGAGGCCAGGTTGAGAATTCTTGGCAAAGGGATCCCATCCAGCACTGCTTCTCAAGGTCAAAAGCCCCACTGTCCCATGTTGCCTGGCCACTCTCCTAGTTTCCGTGCCTGTCCCTCCCCCATCCTCATCCCACTGGCTGATCTGGATATATGCACAAGATGGTAGCCAGTTCAAAGAGCCTCAAGTATTCACGATAGGGGCTTCCTAGCAGGGGCATAGCTACGGGAAGGCCTGGGTGGGCCCAGGCGCACCAGCTTGGCCAGCTGCAGCACTTGGCAGTGGCATGAGTTTTGCTGCCACAAATGTGGACCGGCCAGCAGTGGGCTGCCATGGCCGCAAGCGGTGGTACTGAGGGTGGTCTGCTCTCCGCCCATATTCCGCGCAGCTCCAGCCCTGGGTAGCTGCTGTGGCTTTGATGCAGCAGGAGCCAGACTGCCTCTCCCCTTCCCTCCTCCTCCCAACTCTCAAATTTCTAGGCAACTGGAACTTTGTCAGGAAACTTTTAGTCACATGACTGGAAGCAGGATTGGCTGGGCTCACCTTGGAGACTCCGGGGCCTGACCAGAAAATGGGGGCCTGCTTCCTGGCATGGAGCCCAAAAATGAATCTGTGTTGAATAAGTTGGTTAGTAGATGGTACAATGTGGGTAGAGAGAAGTTGGATGGATAGCCACTCACCCACCATCTCTTTTAGCATATGGGAGGGAGAGGAACAAGAACAGGAGAGGGTTCCTTGCATGGTGGAAGGAGCACAGATTGTGCTCTTCTTTTATCTTGATTTCACCAACAAAAGCAAATCACAGAACAAAATACAACAACAACAACAAAAAAGAATCCAGGAATAATCTTCCCAAGGAGAGAAATGAAGGAGTCACACAAGATATTGCTTAATGCAGCACAGCAACGCATTCATGTCACTGTGAGTGGTGTGGAATATGAACAGAAATAAAACAGAATACTGAGCTCTAATCCCTTACTTTAGAATTGCCAGGAAGAACACTTTAATGCTTAAACTGCCTAAATGCATGGATGTGTGAGAAAATCTCTCTGACACAGAACAGCTACGTTTTAAAAAAAGGCTGATCCATGACAATTCCAAAGAACCTAATCTGGGGCTAAGGAATCAATAAGGTCTTCACTTGCATTTGTTGGGGGAGGGCTGGTACAGTTTTCACTAGTAAAACCTACATGTCCCAGTGGACTTGGCATTGAAAAAGTCTATTGCATATGGCAGGGATTGGCAAACCCCAGCACACGTGCAGCGACACACAGGGCTCACAGCAGCTCTTCCCTGATGGCCCCACCCCTGTGTGCCACAGCTCGTCCCCTGCTAGTGTAACCCATATGCCTGAAAAGGCTATCTCTGAGAGACCTGCTGAGGGTGGGTTACTGTTGTCGGGCAGATTAGCAACCCCCAACTGGAAACTTCCAGAGGCAGGGAGTGGTAGCAATTTGAGCATGCTCCACAGTGTACCCTGCTGGTGTGATGTGATGTTGTCAGTCAGATGACTGGAGAGCAGCAGCCTGAGCAGACAGCAGGCAGGAGCTGCCTTGAAAGGAGACCATGTGCTCAGTGTTCTGGAGAGGAGCTGAGCCAGGAGTGAACAAGATGTTTTCTCCATGTAAAGGAGTCATTTGCGACAGACCTTGCAGACATGCATATGAGACTGAGGGCTGGTTGCAGAAGAGAAGAGAAAGCCTGCATGTAATGCTACAGGGGATCCCAGCAAAGGAAGAAGAGGACAGCGATTTCTTGCCACTCAAGCTTCCACACTGGAACAGAGACTGTAGCTGAGAGTTGGGTGAACTCCACACAGACTTTGGGACTCTTGGGGATCTTTCATGCAAGGGATTGTTCTTGGTTAATTGTAGTTTGTTTTCTTAGGATAAGGTTCAGTTAGTTAATAGTTAATAAAGTTCATTGTTATGTTTGTTTTTAGTAGTATTTTAATGTGTGAGTGTAGCTCTGAGCAAGCTTCGCGGTGAGTCCTGTACAGACTGGATCCTGGGTCTCCAGCTGCTTTTCTCCACAGGGGTTGGGGTGTATTTCTGTGAGGCACTGGAGAAGGGCAATTTAATTAATTTTAGCCCACCTGAAGGTTACACTAGCCCCACTCCCCAGCTAGGGGGCAGGACCAGCAGGGAAAAGGAGCTGCTGCACGTGCGGGGATCCTATCCCCTGCTGGCCCCATGCCTGACACCTGCTGAGGGTTGAGGGGGCGGGGCAGGCACAGGGGCCAGCAAAGGTTGCCAGCTGTTATTGCTGTTGTCTATGAGTTTCTGGGACATCTTCCTACAATTGTTGCATGTGTGGGCCCACACTCAACACTGTTCTAAAACACTTTCCACACAGCACCCATTACACTGGCCCAACAAGCTGCCACCATTTCTAGGAAACGTGGTTTTATTTGTGAAATCCTGTCCCCACTGAAGTCAGTGACAGAACTCCCATTGACTTAATGTCGCTGTCTCCTATGTTAAGCACATAGCATAGTTCTGGGTGGCAGAAGCTGTGTTACAATCCTTTTAGGGGGTTAGAGTAATGCGTCATTTTTCCTAGCACAACGATTTGGGGGGGAAATTCCTGTCTACACTGAAACTGTTTAAAACTGTGCTAATTATGTTTCTCTTTTCCTTTTAAAGACAGGTTTTTTTTAGTTTGAATAGAAGAACTTAAAAATGGACTAGTTTAGAGAAGGATTCATCATAAAGCAACACCCGGATTTGCACTGGTGTCTTGATATTCAGCAGTGAGTTACTTTTCTCATTATCCTATTTTAAAAAACAAAACAAAATTACCCCAAACCTCTTTCATGCCTAAAACAGCTGCATAGTAAATATGAAAGGGTTTATGGGCAGAACAGCAGCAATATTGCTCTGGAATGATTCCAGCCAAAAAAAGACCACTTCTCTTTCTAGGGTGGTCCCTCTTCCAAAAAGAGAATTTTCTCTTGAGCTGATAAGATCTGAAGGGAATTGTGAGGCCACAAACACCCTTAATCTCCAGATATACACCAGATATACAGAGATGCACCATATATATACATCTCCCTCACATTAGATATACAGAGACAGTTTATTACCAGTCTGAAAAGCCAGGTGGGAAACATGGAAGCTAGTGAGTTATTCCTTGCCCGTCTGTCCTAATCTCTCCTTGTAGAAAACTGACTTCCCTTCTCAGCCTTCTCTTGACTAGAATTTGTGGTTTCATGTATAGGTGGAACAGAGGCCCACTCCACCTTGTCTTCTCTGCAGAAGCCTCCACCAAATGTGCTCACAGTGTCATTTTATTTCTATTTCCCTTCACCAATATCACCACAATCTCACACACTCTTGACTATTTACAGTCTTTGCTGAGCTTTAGGCCCTCTCAGAAGGAGATGAGCAAGGGTCTCTACTCTGTGGCCTCTGTATGACTGGGCTCAGCTAGCTCCTCCAGCTTTCCCCCCCTCTCCCTCTGCACTTCCTTCTTGCTCCTCTTTTATCCGTTCTCAACTGATAGGGCCAAGGGATTGTATGTCTAAAGGTAAATTTACCATTTTACAACTTTCTTATTGATTGCTCACATATTTTTAGTGGTTGAACCTACAGCTTATGAAAGTGAAAGAAAACTAAGATTAGCTGTAGCCAGAAACAGTGTAGGTATGTGCTAAGCAAGCTTTTCCTTGCAGCTCCATTAGAAAATCTGCTTTAATCCCTGCAGCCCCCTTGCTGCAGTTTCAATCTAAAATGAATTGCATGATAGCTTGTGCTTGGACAAATATTTGTTTACTAGTAACAATTTTCACTCAGGATTTGAGTCTAGCGGTCAAATTCACAGCTGGTGTAAACACCCATCTCAAGTGATAGCAATGGAGTTGCACCCAAGTAAAGGAGCATTTAATCCTAAAGCTTCAGAACTGAAATGTTAGAATAGAATTCTACTATCCCATCTCGCATAATCTGAATGCAGCAACCTGTTGACGCTCTCATTGAAATAAGGCTGTTCACATCACACTCAGAAAAATCAGATACTTTTAAAAAAATATGTGGTTGCAATCTTTTTAATAAGATCTTCCAGCTGTCATTCCTGTCAAAGCAGATTCATATTAAAGGTTTAACAACCTTGAGATTATCCCTAATTAAAAATTCCTATCTCTGATAAGACTTGACAAATCACAGTCACAACTGTTTGAACATGTTTTTTTTCTAGTAGAATTTCAGCATGCTTTCTTTAATTCATATGAACAAGAATTTATTTTTGAAAACTGATCACTAAACTATTATATAGACTACCCTATAATTAATCTACTACATAGACATAAAAACACTTTAGTGTGGTGGGCTAAAGAAGAAATATGTATGCATAAATCAGGGAAGCAATGCCCAAATCTTGTTAGGCACCCTTCTAATTTACACAAAATCAAAATTTTAAGAAGCATTTCAAGTAAACACTTTTACTCTACACTGTCAAGTGCCTTCTCACCAAAAAGGAGGAAAGCCTAAGGAAGACTTTTTTTGTATATATTACTTTAGACTAAAGCAATAAATACAATATTTTAAATTAGTTTTATTATGAAATAAGTGCATAAAAATTAGAGGCATAACTTCTATATATTCATAATGTAGGATATCTTAACATCTACTTTGATTTGCTGTTACAGTCTGACCTGATCCTATGTCATACACTTCTGTGCATTTAATTTCCTCCTATTCTGTAAATTCCCCATCTTCAAAGCATCTGACAAAGTGGGATTTTTCTCCCACAAAAGCTCATGCAATAAATAAATGTGTTAGTCTTTAAAAGTGCCACAGGACTCATACTACATTATATCATATCTGTTGTATGCCTCGCTCCATCTTCCCAGGGCCGTCCTTGGGGTGGGGGGGCAAACGGGGCGATCGCCCCAGGCCCCGCAGTTACATAGGCTCCCCATGGCCACACTTTGCTCGGCTCTCCACTGTCTTCGCGAGCCAAAGCCAACAGGACGAGATGGGAGCACTTGGCCTGGCCTCTGGGCTGGCCCTCACTGCCCCCAGGGCGGAGCAGGCAGGCCCAGGGGCGGGGCAGGTGCGCGGGGCCCAGCCTCTAGGCTGGCCTGCTGCCTGCCCCACACAGCCACATGTGGCCGGGGCCAGCCCTCACTGGTGGCATGGGGCCTCGGCTGGGGACGGCTCCCAGCAGTGGCCTCCGGTCCCTGGCTGGGGCACCGGCCCCGGGCAGCCTGGGGTCCTGGCTGTGGCCGGGGCATCGGTGGCCTTGGCTGTGGCCGGTCCCCCCACCACCCGACGGCAGGCGGCCTTAGCTTCCCAGGGCCAGCTCTCCCCACAGCCCAGCGGGCGGCCTCGGCTTCCTGGCCCGGGGAGGCGGAGCAGGCCAACCTGCCGTGCTCCCCTCCAGCATGGGGGAGGGTGCGGGGGGCCCCGCCTAGGTCAATTGGCCCTGGGCCCTGCTCCCCCCAAGGGATGGCCCTGCATCTTCCATATCTCTTTATTAGACTTAGAAATACCAAATATGTGCCCTGGATAAAATCTGTGGGGTTGAGACTTATCAGCATTTCCATTATTTGGCTCCCATGTTGATGGTACAAAAATTAAATAGGACAATTAAGTATTGTAATATGACCACATACCTTTCTATACTGTTTTAATAGTAAAAAGTAGTGGACATGTAAATTGCAGCTATATTATCTTCTTTTATTGAACAATTGAACACATTCAGCAGTAGGAAGGTCAAGCACACTTTTATCCCAGGATCACCTAGGATTGCTAGATTAATTTTTGAGTTCAAGATTACTTTACTCCATCCAAATGCATGTTATTTCATTTATAGAAATGAAGTCTGTACCAGAACAGATTAGACTGTTGGTTCATCAAATCTAGTAACTACTGGCTAATATCTGGTGCCCTAGGGCAGTGTTTCTCAAATTTTTGAGGATGTGATACACTTGGGGCATGTCGTGACCCTACGGTATACATGAGCCCACTCCCCCCAGGGCAAATCCAGCCATCTCCCCAGCTCTTTGGCTATGTCTACACTTGTTAATTTAAGTCGACTTAGCATGTCCACATTCAAAAATTAAGTCAACTTAGTGGGGACCCTGCCAAATCGACCTAGAGCACCCACACTGGATGCCTAGGTCAACTTCTAGGGGCTAGGTGGACCTCGGACAGGTCCACGGTGGGAGGGGGCGTCACCCCTTGCCAAGTGCCAGGGGGCTCAGCCTTTGCCCCATTGTACCTTGGTACAATGGGGCAAAGGGGGACGGAGACCCTGGCAGGGCATAGGAGCAGGGTGGGCAGGGCTCTGTCCTGCCCTGTGGGGGGGCACGCCAGGCTGTGGCTGTGCCAGCCACCCTGGCAGGGAGGGCAGTGGGGAAGCCCTAAAGCCCCCTAAGTCAACTTAAAGTCGACTTAGGGCTACTCCACGTCCACGCTGGCTAAGTCGACTTTCTAAAGTCGACTTAGCCATCAAAGTCGACTTAAAAGGAGGTTTAGTAAAGTCAACTTTAATTTTCCTTAAGTCGACTTAAGCAGCTGCTTAAGTCAATTTAAGGAAAATGTAGTGTGGACGCAGATTAAATTAAGTCGACTTAAGCAAGCTTAAATCGACTTAATTTCTAAGTGTAGACGCACCCTCTGTGACACACTTACTGCTGTGTGGCAACACAGTAATGTGTCCCAACACTGTGGTCGAGAACTGCTGCTCTAGGGAAAGGCATGTCCTTTTCCCTCTGTTCTGTATAAACTCATATTATATATATATATATATATATATATATATATATGTAGTCTAGGGTTTTCAAAAGGCACCTGAGGAGATTTGAAAATCCCAACCTTGATTACTTAAACAGAAATGCTTATCCATATCATCCAAAACATTTTAATGTGGTTTTCTACTGCTATATTCCCCATAAAACAAGAGTGTAATAATAAAAGCCATGAAAAGCTTTTAGTATTTTTCTTATGCACCATTTTCAATCAAGAGTAAGCAAGATCCTCAGCTGGCATAATTCCGTGTATCTGTACAGAGGTCAATGGAGCTACAGCCATTTATACGAATTTTGGATGTCTCAATATACTTTACTAGTATTAGTAGGGGAAAACTGACCTTTAATTAGATAGGCTATGATTTCTTGAGCCTTACCTTCTTGCTGATAAAACATCAGTTTAACAAGAGGCAGATTAATTTTAGGCTTTTGGATTAGAATCTGATTTTAAAGAGTCCTAGATCATTCACTTCCCTTGAGAATTCTGAGTTTTAACTTTAAATTGTTTGCATAAGCTTATTTTTGCTTCAAATCTATTATTGCCTCACCTGATTTTTTTAAACTGTTTGAGGCAGATATTTATGAAATAATTGCACCCTAGAGAAAAATCTTTCTACCTTCTATAAAGGTTTAGGATTGACAGATGGAAGGAGAACAGTCTCATAAAGGGCCACATTGTGCATTTAAATGTGCCAAGAAAAGTGGGATCATTAGACAATGTCACGTCCAACCACAAGGATTTAAGTACTCCTTGCAAGGGAAAAATGAAGTGATGGGTAATCTGATCTAGGAGCATTGCCTGCAACTGGTTCAAAAACACATTTGAGTCAAAAGGCTAGGAGACTAGAAAATAAATCTATCCTTGAAAATAAATGATGCAAAGCCCTGTAAAATATCCTTTTGCTGCAATCTTTGCCATAATGTATATTCACCTAATTCTGTAAGCCACTGCACATTTTCCCCAAGAATATGAGAAGACAGACAGACATCCATTCTCAAAGAGGAGGATGGGCTGGGAGAGAAGACAGTCTTAACAAAAGGTAAGTAAGGTACTTCTAGATTTCTGTGCATCTTTTCTGACTGTATAACTATAACTAAATAACTGTTGTCAGAATTTATTATTTGTATTGTGAAGGCACCTAGAAACCCCAGTGAGGGACTACATGCCTAGATACTGTACATGCTCATATACATGCATAAATACCAAAAAGCTTAAAATCTAAGAAAGAACTGAGTAAGCGATGATCCCAGGCCTATTTCTATTCACCTTATTCATACAGTGGCATCTATGAGAACACTCTCACAACTGAGGGAAGGATGATTTGTCCAATGCTCTTTGACGGGAGTAAAATCTTAGCTGTTTTAGTTCGAAAAAAGTTAACTGACACGCAGAGAGCATTTTATGGTGATGAAGCAAGGATGCCAAATAAAATGCATTGCATTGTAATAAAAGAAGAATACCCATACTGACTTAATCTTCAAAATATATGCATATGTGTGCATGTGTGTCCTGTGTTTACCAAATGGAAAACAGAAAGAACAGGTGGGTGGATAATGGCTTTGGAAAACCTGTTACAAACATTAAAAAGGTATCATAACACAGAAGAGAAATAAAAGTTACTTGACAATTTTTTTCCCCCATTCTTCAAATTTTAGTGCATTTAGTGCCCATGAAATGGCTGGATTAACAGCCCAGGAAATTAAACGCCTCCTTTATCTACAGAACACATACGGCAATGTCCGTGATATTTAGTTGGGCTACCATAAGCTGCCTACACTTACCCCCAGTGCCACAGGGCTCCCCAAAAAGCAAAGGAATAATTCTTTCTCCAAGCCCACTCAATCCTTTCCCTCGTTTTTTAAGACTGCAAACAAAGATGCCAAGTAGAACCCATTTCGCTTCATGTGTTGCAACACGTATAACTGTACTTTTAATGGATCGTAATAACATCATTACAGTGTTCCCTTGCTTCATGGTAGGACAGAGAATTTTCTGTTGCAGAATGTCATCTGGCTTCTGTATCTACTGATCTCAGTCTAACAAACAAATAATAGCTTCTATCTAAGAAGAACCTAATTTGTGTTCCTCTACCAAAAAGAAAAAGAAAAAAACCCCAACCCACCCCAATTTAAATTGTATTTCAATGGCTTTGCCAGGACAAGTAAGGGAGCAAACAAAGTATAATTTTGTTGGCTTTGGCTAATTAAACACAGGGAGAAATATCAATATGTCAAATAAAAAAAGGAGAGAGATGTTAGGAAAATCCACATTAGTTTCAAAGTGTTTTAAGAAGTGATACAGTCCCTGCAGAATAAAACCAGAACACACTCCTTTCTTGTTGGTGAGCCATCATCTCAAAATGATACTTCTCAGTTATATTCTCCCTCCAAATAGCCCTTGTATTACATTTATGCCCACTTTCCCTTTAAGGAACTAAACATTTTAGAATCTGATCCTGCTGCTATTTAAGTAAATGGAAACAGGATCAAGATTAGATGCTTTTCTAAAATATAGTACCTGTTTAAACTACAGACTATTTCAGGGAAGTTGTATGGCCTGTGTTATAGAAGTGGTCAGACTGGATGATCACAGTGGTCCCTTCTGGCCCTGGAATCTAATTTGTGAATACTACATGTAAAATTTGTGTAAGAAAAACAATTCTCAAGCTCCTGGGATACGAAAGAAGCTGATAAAAACAAACAGATGACCTCAGAAATCCACGATCAACTTGACATTAAAAATTCCCCATTGTCAGAAAGTTTACTGACTCCACGTGCAAAGAACAGTAAAACTAAACTTGTACAGTGAACAGCTGGCACTGGTTAATATTTATGGTCTTCTGCAGCAATGGTGTGAGGGGTTTAAATAAACCAATTCAGGAGACTCAGACTAGGTATCTTTGAATCAAGTCAGCACTAACCTATGTGCCCTGAAGGATCTCTCTTACCAATATCTGGAGCATAAAATCAGATCACTTAAGCCTAACTGCCACATCCATGTAAGTCTGTACACGTGGAATAAAATTAAAAGAAGGCAAACGAAGATGTCTGTGTTCTCTATCTGTAATTTATTGTGACAAAGTCTACATTTTCTGATTGGTCTGACTTCAAAGCTTAAGAGATTCTGCTAGAATCAGAATAGAACGTCAGTGCTTCCCAGTATGATGTGTAGTGTGTGTGATATATTTTTCTTTGTTTTCTTTTCGTTGGTTTGGTTTTTGGTTTCTAAAGAATTTGTCAGTGCTGCAAAATAATGTTCCCTATCAGTTCACTGAAACAAGAATCCAGGAGGCCTCCCATTCCATCACTCATGTTTTATAAGCAAGAAGAGACAAACCTACGTATACTAGCATTAAGTCAGACATAATATTAATCATAAAATGGTGACAAGAGGCAGAACATCCTGCACTGATGCTATTATTTTTTAACCATGCCTTTAATTCTGCCTACATCTGGGGAGAGAAAGTTCTGCACATTTTACTCTCTTTCTTGAAAGACAGAGCAATAATATACTGAAATACACGTAATGCAGAGATTTTATAATTTTGTTACTTAATTTATAGGGGTACTGTGAGGATTAATGTTTGCAAACATGTCACACAGTGTTTTTATTCTTCTAAGTATATTGGTTGTGATATGTGGAGAGCAGGGCCCTCAATTCATACAATTTACCCAGGAAAGTGCAAAAGTTGGTCTTTTACTGTAGGAGTCTGCCTGCATCAGCAGAAACCTTAATCTTCCTCATTTCCCAGCCAACCATAATTTGGCAAGGAAGACTTAAATATGTATTTTATACGATAAGTAATAATGAAGTAGGATTTAGTGGTCTAAAACAAAGTGTTTGAAAATCTCATGCTCTTTTTAAAATAAAATCTTACTTGACAAGTTTATATATTAGGCAATTACATCAAACCCTCCTTTGACAGATGTATTAAGAACATCATTTTGAAAAGAAAAAAGCATAGGCCACATCAACCATTTTTAAGACTAATATTTGGCATCATTAAAAATTTCTGAATCTATGTGCGTCTGAAACATTCAAAATAGAGTCCAGAAGACTGAATACACCATTTTATTTACCTATGATACCAGCACTAAATACTTTTCAAGTATTTATCATTTCCATTTAATTAGCTATATCAAATAATGTCTTTTAATAACAAATTATGTTTCTTTGGAAAGTTCTATAGAAAATTGAAAATGAGAAATTACCTACCTTGTACAGTAACCGGAGTCCTTTGAGATGTGTGTCAGTATGGTGCTCCACATGAGAATATATGCACACTGTGCACTCGATTGGGGATTTTTTGTCAGCAGTGTTCTCCAATCCGCACTGGTTCCCTAGATGCTCTTGTGCTCTAGCATGACAGATTATAGGGAGGGGTGGACCTATTGCCATTCCATTTTTCTTCTTTACCACAAAAGTCCAAAAAGAGGTTCTGAGATAGAGGGGAAGGAGGCTGGATAGTGGAACACCTATTGGAACACACATCTTGAAGAACTCGTCACTTAGAAGGTACATAACCTCTCCCTCAAGTAGTGTCCCTATGGATGCTCCATCTGAGGAGACTACTGAGCTGTACTGCATTACAGAAGGGGGTGCCAAGGAGGCGGATTCAGTACAGATGGTAGAGCAGCTTTGCAGAAAGCCACATCAGCTCTGGAGCAATCACAAGATTGCAATACTACAAAAACATATGCATTGAAAGTTAGGTGACTGCCCTACATACATTTGGGATGGCTACATTGCTCAGCAGCTCTACAGAGGTAGATTGAGTGCTGATGGAAAGAGTTCTGACTCTTGGAGTGGAGGGAATGGACATCCGTAAACTTCATAACAGTTTGATGTATCCTGCACCCATTTTATCACCTGTCTTTTCATGTCTGCTGCAATTAAGATGAAAAGTTTTAGGTGAAACCCCATCCTGTCCAGGTAAAAAAGCAAGGGCTCTTCCTACAGCCAGAGTGTGAAGGCTCAGTTTTTCCCCCAAAGAGTGAGCTTAAGATAACATAGTTGGGTGAATCTCTTGACCAGTGTGGAATTCTGAGAAAACTTTGGAAAGGAAGCAAATGTGCAGATGCAGCATCACCTTGTCACAACAGAACATCATAGATGGTAGGTCGGCCATCAAGGTTCCAAGCTACAATGCTCTCCTTGCTCAAGAGATGAGTATGAGGCATACAGTCTAAAGGGACAGATGAAGGAAGGAACAGTTCACTGTAGGTTCAAATGAGGATTTCCTCAGCACGTTGAGGACTAGAGTTGAGGTCCCATAGTGGAGTTGGCTACTTGACAGGAAGTAAGACGTTGAAGAGGCCTTTGATAAAGCTATTCATGCCTGGGTTAATGAAAACTGAAATCCTCTCAATATGGGATTAAAAAATTGTGACATCAGCTATGTGAACTTTAATGGAATGCAACAATAATCCTGAGATTTTTTTAGTTGAACAGATATTCAAGAATGTTTTAGACAACACTGAAGATCAGTGTGCCAAATCTGGAAGTATTTCCACTTCCGTATATAGTTTTTCTTCCTGTAGCTTGTCTGCTATGTATTAGGACCCTTTGTATATCCGGGAAGCAGTCTTGTTCTAAATCAGAGAGCCCTCTTGTAGCCATGTCTTGAGGTGAAGTGCTGAGTGATTTGGGTGAGTGATGTGTCTTGACTTCTCGGTGAGGAGATTCACTGTCAGGGGAAGACAGGCAGGTGACTACCATGACATGCAAACCAGTTCTGGGAACCATATCTGTCTTGGCTAAGATGGTGCTATGAAAATGGATACAAATTTTTCTTGTTTCATTCTGTTCTGATCAGGTGGCCCTGATATGAGGGAGGAAGTGCCAGCAAGCATCACAAAGTGCTCTGAGCTCTAATATGTTGATATGAAGGATAGCCACCTGAGGGGCTCATCTTCCTTGAACTGTGAGGTTCTGGGAATGTGTACCCCAGCCTCCCAGGGAGATATCTGTGGTGATGATTCTCATGGGAAGAGACTACAGGAATGGAATTTCCACACACAATCTTTGTGCATCCTTCCATCCATTTAGAGTTAAGGACACACTGAAGTACAGACCCCTCTTTGCATAGTCTGTGTTTGTTGGGGGTATAGAGGGTTCTCAGCCAGGCTGAGGACACCTAGAGTATAGTTTTGCTTCAGATCATAAATACACATATGGCCCAGAGGCTGTAGGCAAGCCCATGCTGCTGTTTGTGGACTTTGTTGTATATTTAAAGCAAGGTTAGACATTGTGATAAATCTTATCCTTAGGCAAATATGCTCTAGTAGTGCAGGAGTCGAGAGGCCCCTGTGAAGTCTGTGCATTGAGTGTTTGTTGCAGTTGATTTTTTTTCTCCTTGAGGCAGAGGCCTAATAAATGGAACAGAGACAGAACTTTAGTCACTGCTATTTGAGCCTCTACAAGTGAGTGACCTTTCAGGAGCCAACTGTCCAGGTATGGAAAAATTATTATTCTTATCTGATGAAGATGGAGTGTAGCAAGTGATAGGACCTTGGTTAAGATCCTTGAGGTGGTAGAAAGACCAAAGGGTACGTGGTGGTTGCAGTCTACTTTGAAACATAAGGAATCATGTGGAAATAAGCATACTGAAGATTGAGGAAACAAATCAATCTCCTGGATCCAGAGAAGGACTGTTTATCACTCTGAACATTGAGTACAAACTGAAGTGTGCAATTTATTCCATTGCTTAACTATCCAGACAGCTAGGAAGTTTTTCCTAATGTCCAACCTAAACTGCACTTGCTGCAGTTTAAGCCCATTTCCTCTTATCCTGTCTTCGAAAGTTGAGAACAATTTTCCCCTCCTCCTTTTAACCTTTTATGTACTTTAACTGTTATGTCCCCCCTAAATCTTATCTTCTAGTCTAAACAAACCCATTTTTTTCAGTCTTTCCTCATAAGTCATGTTTTCTAGATCTTTAATCTTTTTTGTTGCTTTTCTTTGGACTTTCTCCAATTTGTCCACATCTTTTCTGAAATGTGGCACCCAGAACTGGACACAATACTCTAACTGAAGCCCAATTAGCAGAGTAGAACAGAAGAATTACTTCTCATGTCTTGCTTATAATTCTCCTGTTACTACATCCCAAATATATTCCTGTTTGCTTTTTTTTAGCAACTACGGTTTTACACTGTTGACTCATATGTAGCTTGTGATCCACTATGATCCCTTTACACGACCTAGATATTTGCAAATAATGTGTACTGAAGTTAAAATGACTGATTTATAATTTCCAGGGTTGTCCCCCTTCTCCTTTTTATAAATGAGTGCTATATTTGCCCTTTTTGATCCTCTACAATCTCTCCCATATTCCATGACTTTTCAAAGGTAATCGCTAATGACTCATATCTAGGCAGTCATCTCATTGAGTATTCTAGGATGTAATTCCTCAGGCCCTAATGACTTGGAGAGATCTTAACTTGTCTAGGTTATTTTTAAATTGTTCTCTCAGTTTTCTCTTTTTGATCTTTCCACATTTTCACTGGTGGTATCCCTCACAGCCACAATGCCTCAACTACAGGTAAAATGCACAAAAGGTACTATCGTCAGTATAGTAGGAAAAGAAAATTTAAGAGTCAGACACCCCCCACCCCCTTCTTTGCTCCCCTAAAATGTTAAAAGACAAGCTTATAGACACTTCAGCTTTGGAGTTCTTGATTTCTCGTGCCATGGAAAATATGAGCCATCCGGGTGATGGGAACAAGAAAGAAATTGTTCGGTTGCATTAAACTAGGAGTGGCACTGAATACAGCCACCATGGTGGTGGTTTTAGCTGATCTCTCAATCCAGATGGTAACAAAGGCACAGAGAGAACAGCTGCTTCTGGCTTCTTGAAGCCACCAGGCCCATATACTGCCAGCCTGTTTACTGCAATGATACTTGCTGAAGTTATTACTGACTGGCATGGGAAACTGTCCTATGGGGGAAGAAGAAATGAGGCTTCCATCCCTAGAAACCTTTGGGAAAGAATCACAGGGTACCTCGAAGTTTCATTGAGATTTCTCGGGATTCAAAGGACATCCCTGGGTATGTAAACAAAGTTATCAGCATGCCACCCTCCCTGCCTAACCCTGCAGGGGAATCATTATCTCTTGTGGTACTGGTAAATGAATGAATGGCTGCTAGGTGAGGGTGCAATCAGGGCAATGGAAAATTTAGTTACACACTGATCCAAGCGTGTCCAATGGCTGGAAGTTGAAGCTAGACAAATTCAAACTGGAAATAAGGCATACATTTCTAACAGTGAGGGTAATTAATCATTTGGAACAATTTATCAAGGGCCACAGTAGATTCTCCATCACTGACAATTTTTAAATCAAGATTGAATGTTTTTCTAAAAGTTATGCTCTAGGAACTACTTTGCAGAAGTTCCATGGACTATGTTAAGTACATCAGTCTAGATGACACAACAGACTCTCCTTGCCTTGAAATCTATGAATGTTTTGTTGTATTCAGGTAAGCAATACAAGGACTGCATTGTATATACATTTAACCTAACAGCAATCCCTTCACAGGCTGAAAACAACAGGAAAGTAATAACCATTGGTGATAGGTTGGAATGTCAGGAAAGAGGTGCATTGCTGAAATCTCATTGTGTTACCAGCCTGATTTTTAAGTATCATCATGATGTTTTGGAACCTGTATTTCCAAATAGGGTTAGTACAAGATTTTAATAACTAAAGAAAAGCCTTCTATTTTGTATTCATTTTAAGAAGTCTATCTAGGCTAATAAAAAAGCATATTCTGTAAACAGAGTCCTATTAAGTCAGTTGCAACTCACTGGTTCATATGTTTAATAGTGAAATGAAAAGTGAAAGAGGCTGGAATCCTAATCATACTTTAGAAGATGAACTGAAACAGAAGAGTTTTAACAAGCAGTCACACAGGAAGCAAACAGAACACTGATAAAAGCAGAAGAATTTGCTGGACCCATTAAGATAAAGAGAAAGCATCAATGGATCAAAACTCTTCCACAGGTCTGAATTTTCCAGTGAGAAGTTGCACAGCACACAGAGTTTCATAAGAACTAACTAGGAAACAAGTGCAAAACAGAAGACTTAAAAAGTAGTAATATTTTCAGCACCCATGCCCAAATCTATGGTATTTATAGACAAAGGTTCACTATATTATCCAAGGGTTAGTTAGATTTGCCTGCTGTTGCCAGATCATACAAGTGCTACTGCATGTTCTTCAAACCAGATGAGAATGGGAAGATGAAAGAATAATATTAAAAAGGAAAGGGAAAGGGAGTCCCATGTAATACAAAACACTTGTCTAACAGGCAACAAACCCAAAAGTTCAAAAGGTACTGAACCAATGTGTTGTAGCCAATGTAAGTGGAATTATAAATGAAACCTTAATCACTTAAGGAAAAACATCTTGACTGAAAAACTAGAATTATCTATATATAATTTAAAAACAGTGGGATTAAGAAATAGGAGGTACAGGCAATAGAGTAATTTAATATATAATGTTCAGAGAAACTTAGAAAATCAATTATCCTGCTAATGTTGGGTTGTTTTGTACAGTATATTTTTTATTCCTTTGTCTAGTAGTTTTAGCTGTCTCAGACAATACTCTTCCACTTCTTTGTGTGAGGAGTCTACTCCCTGTGTGATAGCTAGATCTCCCTGCTAGGAAGCTTTCCCTAATTGCAGCTTTCCTTAATTTTATCCTATTAGTTTAGTTTGAAAATGTTGTGTCTCATCCTAAACAATTCTTCTCCCTCCTTGGCAATTTCCAAAAGAGAACAGAAAAACAGGTTTTAAAACATCCTCCATTCCTGAAGATACAAATAAATTGGGGAGAGGGGAAGAAATAAGTTGACACTGGACAGAAAAAATAAGCTGATAATTTAGAATATTAAAAAATATGTATATATTTCTCTATTTGAAAGAGAACAGTGGAGTTTTATCCATGCTTGAAATGGGAAAGAAAGAGTCATACAGAATTATGGCAGCGGTTATATACTGACGAATCAAGTTAGAAAAATGAATGGGAGTAAGTGTCTCAGTAATTCATGGTGTTTTTACTTCCGTACCAGACTATAAAGATAATATGTCGAACAGACATTTTCTGGGAGTGGTTCCATGTAAAATTCCAAAACAAGGTTGTAATGTTTATGTTTAATATGACTTTGTATCCGTAAGTAAGAGAGCCCAGTATGGGAACTAAAATGTAACTGAGACCTTTCTGTAGAATAAATTGAAGAGGTTTCCCCGTCATTAAGGAAAACAGAGCTACTTTTAAAGTATAAATGGAAAATGGTCACAGAAGTTTCAGGCACCCTATGTGGAAGTTACAGTTGATTTGTGCCCCTGGGGCTCAGGCTAAGGGGCTGTTTAAAGGCAGTGCAAACATTTGATCTCAGGCTCCGGGACCCTGCCCATAGCTCAGCTCCAGCCCAGGCTTGAATGTCTACATTGCAATTAACCACTCCTTAGTGTGAGCCAGCCATAGGTACCCAATTGCAGAGTGGACACACCCTTTAAGTTCAGCTACTGTGGCCACAAAGATTTTCACCATAATTTTGGTCCGATACATAGGTATGGGCAGTGATGTCATGGGTTTGAGACACACAGGGTAAGCAGTGCAGAAGAAAGTGAGATCCACCATGATTGAGAAGAGATGCTTAAAATGACCTCACCTTCCTGGATATCACAGTCTCCACGGGATGCCAGTGGCTGTGGTCAGTTCAACTGACTTTAATGTTCTGGCTGGCAAATAAAACCAACTGAGCCTGGAAGCACAAAAGGAGAGGAGTCTGTACAGAACAGTAATAGTGGAGAAAGAATCCGCCATGGCACTGAATGGTGAGATTTAAAAATCAGTAAAATATGAGAAATGCATACCCGCACTACTGAAGACCCATCTCAGCGAACAAGCACAATGAACAGCATTACAGTCATAGAGAAATGCTGAATGGTTTAGAGAGGAATTAGGAGTCATTCTGACAATCAGTTTGAGTTAAAGATTTTCAGAGCCACATGTCAAACAACCTGCCTACTACATTTGTAGGGCTAATCACCAACCCATTTCAGAGTGGCAAAAGGGACTGTGACATCTGAATCGCCGGACGTCATCCAGCTCAGAGGACAGACTAGACAAAGTATTGACAGGTTAACAGAATGCAACACAGACAAGTAGACAGTGATAGATAAGAAAGACTACTAAGCAGTATAATACTGAAAGGACCATCAGCTCTTACTCTGCAAAGCAAGGCCCCAATCCTGCAATCCCATCCATGATGGCAGATCTTCACCCTGAGTGGAGTTCCACTGAAGACCCCTAAGGCCTGCCTGCACAAATTCAAAAGCAAGATCAGGATCCAAAGGTGCTACACAAATCTAACCTTGTAAGAAGTCTGGGTCACTATGTATATCCTCAAGGAAACTGGAGAACCTCTGTTTAAAACAATATATAGCACAGACATACAATACATTACCATCTTTTTAGCAGCAGTGTGTTAGGTAGAGATATTAGCCTTTTCATAGCTAATGTTCAAGTTAAGTTTTCATCTTGGTCCCAAACATCAAATCTAAACGCACCCTACTCAAAGAGTCACTGCATCATCTGGTATGAGAGTTGAATTTTACTGAAAAATTTCAGAAACTGAACAAGGCATCAGGGAGACATAGGTTTTCAAAACAAATGGAATGATCTCATTTTTGATCAATTTCCCAACTGTTGATTCATCACAGCTTCAAAACAGCTCAGTTGAGAAATCCTAAGATTGTGTTAGTTGATCTTGGCAAGAAACTTTAACTAGTCTGTTGGCAGATTATTGAAGTAAAAATGATTTATGTATTTTTATTTTTCCAAATACTCAAAACTTGTGTTGGATGTCTCACAATACAAGTAAAAACCACAGTTCCCACCCCATAAAGTATGTAATGTAAATTCAATATAACAGAACTAATGAAAAAGAAGTGCAGGAAAGAGAAGGGTTAGAGGACAGAATGTAAAGGGTGATAATTAGAATGTGGTTCCTCGGTGAAGAATATACACATCTTGACAACTCTGTTGCTTTTCTATTGTGTATTTCCCCCAACATCTCCTTACAAGCTTCATAGAAATGAAGAGACTTGAAGGTGGCAGAGAGAGAAGGCTCGGCAAACGGGATCAGGAACGGCATGTCAAGTGTAAGGACTAGGATGGAAGGAGGCACAGAGATCCCTGTAACCAAAACAGACAATGACGGTACCCAAGTTACTGTCAATGGCAGAAAAGAGAGCGAATACTATCAACTCGGAAATTTGTTATTTTGTGGCTACACTTGGGCACAGAATCATATAGGATGTGGATTCTTGTCTGATGGAGTGATTGAGTAAAGAACTCTAGTTTAGGGAGCAAAGGGGGGGAAAAGAACCAGCGGTAGATAAAGGAATGAAGGCTCAGTGGCAACAGCCTCTGTCAGCACTACCTGCAGACCCCACTGGGACACGGTCACTGAGCAACTTCAAAATCTAAGGAAAGACCCAGAGCAAAAAGCTTTGTTAACTTACTGTTAAATATTTATAACCTTAGGGCAGGACTCCCTTAACAGAATGCTGCAGGTTTCCTTAAATAACTGAATAATTAGAAAACAAGGGGTTTTAAAGTTGAGGTTTCACTTAAAAAAATAATTCCAGATAGAGCAAATAAGGAAATGCAGTTAAGGTCACTCACGCCTCCTTAGCTCTGCCCAAAGACCACATAGGAGGCAATCCGATCCTCAAATAATGCACATTAGTAACAAAACCAAACCAGAAACCCAACATCAACAAGGCGTAACCTACTGAGCCTCCCTTCCTTTCGCAGCTGGAGTGTTTGAACACAACTGCCGCATTTAAACTGGAAGTTCTCAAACTGCATTTTAGCGGACCATCTCCCAGGCACACCAATCCTTTCACAAATATCAGCAGTTGCTTCCATAGAAAGAATAATATTTAGGAAACTAGCTAGTGATTTTTAATTAATTATCTTTCTATCTAGTGATTTTTAACTCCTGATTTTGTCTGATGTGATAAGTGTTGTGTCCTTTCAGGATAATCACGTCATCTTCCCTCTACAGATGCTCCTTTGCCCTCCTCTCCCCAAGCATTCCCTCCCCCTTGTTGTTTCGCTCTCTTCTTCCCTTCCTCGTTTTCTTCGCACAAGGAGCTTTAGGCTATGTACACACTACCATTTTTAACGCGCAATAATCCTCTTCCGCATTAATTCTCCCGTGGCTGTTGTTGCGCGAGATCGCGTACACACTATGCTTGCTCGAACGGAACAAAGCCCCCCCCCTTCTGATCGCAGTCCTCCAGTAAAGCAAAGGGGATTGTGGGTATGTATCCCAGAGTCCCCAGTATCATCTCCTGTGGTGCATTCCGCTACTGACGCTACCCAGCAGTTGCCAATAGCAACGAGCGCGAATTTCAAATTGAAGCAACCTTCTTCTCGGCACTGCCTTTTCAGAATCGCCATGGATTCAGCTGTGATCTTGAATGCTGCCTTCAGCATTGTGAACACAGCCCAGATTCTGTTGCGGTTTGCCTTTGGCTATGATTCGGAGCATGACACGGATGACTCGGTCTCGGATAATGACAGCATTGAAAACCAAACGGACATTCTGATCAGTTTCGCGGACCAGCAACACAGCCTGAACCGCCGTGTTTGGTCCCGGCAGACGAGCACAGACTGGTGGGAACGAATCGTCCTTCAGCTGTGGGATGATGATCAGTGGCAACAGAACTTTAGAATGCGGAAAGCCACATTTATGGAGCTATGCCAGGAGCTTGCCCCTGCCCTTCGATGCAAGGACACGAGGATGAGACCCGCCATGACCATGGAGAAGCGTGTGGCTATCGCAATTTGGAAACTGGCGACTCCAGACTGCTACCGCTCGGTCGCAAACCAGTTTGGGGTTGGACGCTCGACCGTTGGAGTGGCACTGTCACAAGTATGCAGAGCCATCAACCGTATTCTGCTCAGGAGGATGGTGACCCCGGGAAACGTGAGGGAGATCATCGCAGGATTTAATGAGTTGGGCTTCCCGAACTGTGGGGGTGCAATAGATGGGACTCACATCCCTGTTCTCGCTCCCGACCACCTTGCCTCTGAATACATAAACAGGAAAGGATACTTTTCGATGGTTCTACAGGCACTGGTGGACCACCGTGGTCGCTTTATGGACATTAATGCTGGCTGGTCTGGAAAGGTGCACGATGCACGCATCTTTAGAAACTCTGGACTATTCAGAAGGCTACATGCTGGCACCTTTTTTCCAGACGAGAAAATAATTGTGGGCGGTGTAGAGATGCCAGTGGTGATACTTGGGGACCCCGCCTACCCACTGTTGCCATGGCTCATGAAGCCGTACACCGGGAAGTTGGATCCTGACAAGGAGCGTTTCAATTACCGGTTAAGTAGATGTAGAATGGTTGTGGAGTGTGCCTTTGGCCGTTTAAAAGCGCGCTGGAGAGCGCTGTATGGCAGGCTAGATCTTCACGAGGACAGGATCCCAATAGTTATTTCTGCTTGCTGTGTTCTTCACAATATATGTGAAAGCCGGGGGGAGAGATTCAGGAACTCTTGGACCACTGAGGCACAACGTCTGGAAAATGCCTACCAGCAACCAGACACGAGGGGTATCCGGGGGGCGCAGCTAAGGGCAGTTCGCATAAGGGATGCGTTAAAAACCCATTTTAGTACTGTTGGTTAAAATTGTACCTTTGAATATAGTTATTAACCATTTTCTATATTTTTCAACTATTAAAAAATAAGCTCTAAAAATTTTGTGTTTTTCCCATGTAAACATTCATTGAATCAAAAGCCGTTAATGTTAAATTACTGAAACAAATAAAGAAAGTCTGATTAAGTTTAACAAGGTTTCAACTTTATTTAATTAACATTGATCAAAACTCGGGTTTGAGGGGAGTAGGGACTAAAGGTGGGTGTAGGTGCGGGACTCAACTACATATGTTGGGGGAGGGGTTCTGTTAACGTTACACCATGGATGTCCATGGTGGTCTAAAAACTGTCTGGGGGGGGAATGTGGCGTGGATGCACTGAAAGGCATATGAGGCTGATGATGGGGGGTGCGAGCCTGTAGCAGACCGACCATGGTCTTGAGGAGGTTGGTCTGCTCCTGCATGATGCCTATTAGGGCATCCTTCTGCTGCTCTCTCCTCGCGCTGCTCTGTCTCCTGTCCTGCCTACACTGCCTCCTCCATTGCCTTGTCTCCCTCGCAGAAGCCTCATGGAACTGCATGAGCTCCTGGAAGACGTCTTCCTTGCTCCTGCGAGGCCTCCGCCTTATCCTCCTCAGACGCTCAGCTGCAGCTGTAGACTGTCCACCGAAGGTCATTCCTGTTCAGATAGGAAAAATGTAGAATGCCGCTATTGTTCTCGCCACGGTCAGGAGCAAATGATGTTGTTCTCCCCACACATTCCTTCAATACACAAGAGGGGACCTATGGGGGGGCGGTAACAAATTTCCCAAAGCTTGGTACGGGTTGCAGAGCTAGTACAACGGAGAGTTGACTATTGCCACACCAAGTTCTGATCCCGTGCCCGAGATGGCTGAAATGGAGGCAGATCTCACACTGCTTAGAGTGCCTCTGCAAGCGAGAATGCATCTCCTTCATGTTGCCGACTTCAAGCCGGGACCTTACGCTGCAGGACTGTGCGCAGCAATGTTGCCCGCAGCAGTGCTTGCGAGTATGAAAGGAAGAGTGTCCCTGAATGGTGGAGGGCAAAGGAATGCTCTACCATGTAATTTCAAGAGAAGACTCTGGAAATATTTGGATGACGCGTTCAGTGAGTTGAAAGGGAACGACTACTTGGAAATCGAGGCATACATCGATGACCTTTTTATGTAATGCTACTAACACCTTTACAGTTCTGTAAGGAACAGAACTGAAGACACCGAAAACAAAAACCCCTTGCATAAAAACCATGTCTACGCTGAGCTGTAGCAGCTAGAATAGAGGACATTGCGAACGGGACTTACCAGAGCTGCCTTCTGATGATTCCTGGGTAGGCGTGGAGAAGGAATCAGTGGAGCTTGTTTCTGGCTGGGTGGAAAATAACTCCTGGCTCCCCGGGTCGGTGGCTCCGTTCTCTCCGTCCTCGTAGTCTTCATCTTCTGATTCCTCGTCCACAATTGCCTCGTCGCCTTCTGCTGCCTTCTCTGTTTGGGGTGCAGTCTCCGAGGTGTCTACCGTGCAGTTCGGGGTGGTTGTGGGATCGCCGCCCAGGATCGCCTCCAGCTCCTTATAATACTTGCACGTTGCTGGCGCGGAGCCAGAGCGCCGGTTAGCCTCTCTGGCTCTGTGAAATGTTATCCGCAGCTCCTTCACCTTTGCCCGGCACTGCAGGGTGTCTCGCTCGTACCCCTTTTCGGTCATGGCTTTGGAAATTTGACCGAAAATGTCAAAATTCCTCCGGCTGCCACGTAACTGTGACTGCACGGCGGACTCTCCCCAGATGCCGATCAAGTCCATCACCTCTGCTGCTGTCCAGGCTGGAGCTCGTTTGCTGCGGCGCGACGACATTGCGAGCAAAGCACACAGAGGCAGCAGCACCGAACAGCGAGGCAGAAGGGAGAGTGGGGAATTCAAAAATTCGCGGGACAGAAGAGGAGGTCGGGAAAAATGACGTCACGACGATAGAGTAAAGGCGGAAGTGCAGAAGGGATGGAATTTGAATTGTGGGCCATTTCCGTTATATTCACATTGCGCGATAAGCGTACACACACTGGCCATCGCGCAACAACTATTCCGCGTTCCGAGCAACCACGCTCGTTTAGGTGGTTTACATTTTGCGCAAAAAGAAGGGACTTAACGCGGAATAACTGTAAGTTGTGTGTGTACGCTCTGTTTGTTATTGCGCGATAAAGGGCTTTATCGCGCAATAACTTTGTAGTGTGTACAAGGCCTTAGTCCCTTTAGCATGTGTCTCCTCTTCTGCTTGCAGCCCCAGTTCCTAATGGCAGCTATTTTTTCCTTTCTTCCTCCTGTGTAGCAGCTGCCCCTTGTGGAAGGAAACAGGCTGACTTCTTGCTTCCAAATGTTTTCCAGGTATGTAGGTGCTCTTTGCAAGGAGCTTCCATGTGTAGTAACAGCTGAAAACAAGGCAAAGCAGCTGGCACCGTGTGGCCCACCAGCTCTCTGATCACCAAATGTCAAAGCCAAAGTGCACCTGGGTCTCTACAGCAGACCAGTGCCGCCTTCTTTATGCTCACATGCAAATATTAGCAGGACACATGCTTTTCCATCATCTTCACGAAAAGTGACCATCAGCTAGGAGCATCATTTGTGACTATTCCCTAAACCAAGGGTGTCAAATTCATTTGCTATGGTGGGCGAGATTTGACTTAAATGTACTTGAGTGGGCCGTTCAGACCATAAATCAAAATTCTACAGCACCCTCACAGCGTCGTGGAGTGCGGTGTATGTGAAACCGTGCTCCGCAGTATCACTCTCTCTGCTAGAGAGAGAGTGGGTTCTCACAGTGGACAGTCTCACATACCCAGTGCTCCGTGATGTCGTGACACCTGACACTCTCGCAGCATTGCGGAGCAATGGGTTTGCAAGACCTCTCTCTCTCTCTCTCTGTCCGGGAGAGAGTGTGGTCCCGCTGAGTGCAGTCACAGGCCAGATGAAAGAGGTTTGGCCCATGTGCCACAAGGAAGAGGATTGCGAGCCACATGTTTGGCACCTCTACCCTAAAGGTATACAGGATTTCAAGTGTTGCAACACTGAAAAGCTTTATATAGCTACATAGTGACCACACCCGGGATGCAAACCTTTTTAACCAGCAGACCAAATATCAAGTACGTTACATGCCTAGGCACAAGGGCTCACATTTGCACATAAAACATTATAAACAGAGGCATGTGCCCCGTGTATCTCAATGACACAGGTAAAATATGATTTTAGTAGACTCCAAACCCGCAGCCACAGACTAGCAGCTTCTTAACATTATCAATTCCTTCTTTGTCAATTCTGCTTAAAATTCTTTGCACGAGAATTAACTTCTAGTGCTATGATGATAAAGGAAAAAATATTTTTGACAAGATTTGCGACCCATGGATATTAGTATTTTTTATTAATATGGAATGTATCTAAAAAGAACTTTTAACTCACACAAAGAAGAACAGATTCTAGTGGTGTCTCATAAAAATGAATATTCTTTGCTGATGGAATGTGAAAGACTTTACAAGAGAGTGCTGCTTTCAGCAGCCAGACCTCAGGGAAGAGGAAAAGAGCGTTTTTCTCCTGTTAATACCGTCTCAGTTCAGCCTGCCGAAAGGGAAACCAAACCTAGGTCATACCACTGCAACTCTGAAAAGTCTTAAATATGAAAAATAAACAGTAAATATAAATCTCAATATTATGGTTCTATGATGCTCAAATGGTGGCTAATTTTTTAAAAATTAGACTCTCTCTGGAATGCAGAGAAGGTATTTAAGTCCTATTGTCAATATTACTTTCTAGTTTTGGTGTGCTCTACAGCAATGGGTCTTAATATTTTTGGGCTCAAGACATAT
The DNA here is from genome assembly GCA_007922175.1 of Pelusios castaneus. NCBI lineage: Eukaryota > Metazoa > Chordata > Testudines > Pelomedusidae > Pelusios > Pelusios castaneus. The sequence goes on along the minus strand of ML685840.1, from coordinate 11,306,456 downwards.
GAAAATCTTGATGACCTGTTGCTACCCAGAGATCGCCCCCACCCAAACCCCCCAGACCTGACACCTCTCCATTCTGATGTACACAAGAAGGAGGGCAGCTCAGAGATAAGATTATAGATGCTCTAGCCAGATGTGAAGTTGCAGAACGCACCACCACCCCAAATGGTGGGAGGGACAAAGACACAAGACACCCCCCCTCTGCCAAAAAAAAAAAAAGAAATCACACTGCCGTCTCCCTCTTGGCCCCTTGGGAACAGATGGTAAGGGGTGGAGGAAATTTGGGGGCCTGGAGGTGAAGTGGGGAGATTCAGGGCGCTCAAAGAACAATAGAGAAGTTCAGGGGCTTCTGGAAGAAAGATATGTGCTGCAGAACAGTCTGAGGGAGAGGTAGCAAGCCAATAAATTCCCAAAAAACAGGCTGTCCTGCCACACCCACACAACCCATGGGGACAGAGGGTAAAGTAGGGTGCTGGGGACCAGGATGGATGGAGTGATATGACCAGAGGAGAATTGACCAGCCTGTGAGGGAAGGAAGTATACCAGAGGACTATTATTTACTGGAAAACATGACACCATCCACTCTCTCCCAACTCCTGTCCCATGTGTCAGCTGGGCTTGGCTCCCCAATTCAAGCATAACCTCCAGGTTCACAGTGCCAGCCTGACCCCCTTACTGGGGGAGGGAAGGCATGTGACTTGGACATGGGATATCACTGCCACTCAAATTTGGCCCAGCTGCCCTCCTGTTATCGTGAAGAGCAGTGCTGTGACCCTGAGCTCTGAGCAGACAGGTTAGCCCAACCAGCTCTGTGGCCTTTTGATGCATTCTAGTGACTGGCTTGTAACCATGAGCTGACGAAGCCTGCACCGCAGCAAACCCTTGTTTGTTTTGAAATGCCTTGAGAGCAGTGCTATATGAAATGATATGTTAACTGTATTACCAGGTTCCATTTTCTTTATTGTATCTTGCACCATTTACAGATGTGGAAAATAGTTACAAAATGGGTACAAGTCCTGTGACTTAAAATAGTTTCAAGTGCATTAGCATGGTGAAATGTGTGCGCTAATACTGTATTGTCTTTTACGTCATGGTTTCATTGGAATGAGCTTTCTTCTGTCGCTTCCTTTGCTTAGCACTGTTTGTCCATTAGCTGACAGAATTCTGGAAGTTCTTTCCCCAGACCCATTCTGTCTTGCTTTTTGAGCTGTACCCACAATCAGGCTACTTCCAAGAAGATATCTTATGTCTGGATGCACTTCGCCCGTAGGTCATGTGGAAGATAGAGCGGGCCTTTAGAGGAGATAATGCCCAGAAGAACTAAATGGACCTGCACAAGTTTTAGGATGGTGGAAATAGGAAATAATTTTCTCCATCTCACTTTAAATAGATTCTAATGTTCTTCCAATTATTTGCCACAAAGCAATTCACAAGATAGAGTAGCAGCTATTCTCTTTTTGCACTATTAATCTTCAAAGAGTCTAACAAGCTTTGCATTCGTTCACTTGCTAATGCCAACTGTTTCTTGTTCTTTAAACTGCTTTTTGCTATGGATGGTTGCAGTAGGGCTGCCAGTCCCCAGGGCTTTTTATTACACAATGAAGATTGACTTTTATCTTTCTTCTGTAAAATCCAAGAACACTCTCTGGCCAAAGCTACAAATCTCTCCACCTGAATTTGATTGACATTCTTGCTGATATTAAGGCCCTGTTCAAAGGGGTTGTGAATGTAGAGTGGAGATGAATCAGGCTTATTTTGCTCCTTTCCCTGCAGATATTTTAAAGACAAGAAAGACAAATGTTTTACATATGCATTATACACACAACAAACAGAATAGTTCTGCAAAGTTATTACAGCAAGATTAATACAATTACCTGACTGCAAAAATGCTTTGACCTGATAAGGAATTTCTTTCATAAAAGGAAAGCAGATGTTCATCAATTTAATGATCTGTCAGTCTCACCATGTAGCCTGTCAATCTTCACAATCTTTGCATCTTTTCAATGGCTACTTCTTATTAACAACTGTATGTTTAAATGCCTCATCATCTCTTTCGAGGCAATGAATACCTCTGCATCTCAGATTTTGTCTCTTACACAGTTCTCCAATTCCCTCTTCTACACCAGCAATGCAGATATTGGTACCATCCTGTCTTTTACGCATAGAATGGACACCTTCTCTCATGCCTTCCCTCGTGCATGGAATGAATGCTACAGTCCCATTTGCTAAGTCAATATGGCTACAAAAATGGTTTGGGGTTTGTGTTCATTTGTTTGTTTAAAGTAGTAAGTTGTTTTTTCCTTTGGATTTCCCCCAGTGCATCCTGTCTTTTGCATGTCTCTCACTTACATTTGACACTCTTCACAGCAAAGCCTGCACTGTTTTGTGTTTTCTACAGTGCTGACCACGCTGTTGAGAAGGATATGTTTTTTCACATTTATCAGTAGGCCCTTGACTGCTTTTTCACTATTATAAAGGCTCTTGTGAGCTGGTTTGGGCAACAGCAACTGCTGAAAAACATGGTGTAAGCTGACAGGCTTTCTGACCAACTAAGGAAGGAACCAATGCCATGCCAGAGTCTGTTTCAGACCCTAGCCTCAGGGCACAATTTACTGGTTAACAGAAAACTTAGGAGTAACACCAAAACCAAGCAATTGTCCTACTTACCATGGCCTGCAATCCTTAGAGCCTTCTTGCTTGGCTCTCTTAGGACTGAGGAGGACACACACTTTCTTTAAATCTCTGACTGGGTCCTGTGACTGGAAGAGAGCCCTTTGACCCTTTCCTGTGCTTAGGTTGTGTTGGCACAGTAGCTTTTCAGCCATGTCAATCAAGTGATAAATCCACACATACATGACACCTAACAGTCTGCCAGTGTCTTCTGTGAAAATCTGAGTAGATCTCATAGTGCTTGACTAGGAAATCAAGCACCCAAAGGGTGTACAAAGAAGTACGTGGGACACTACACTCCGGGATGTCCTATCCCACGAAGAGCTAGTAAAACATGAACTGGTAAGCCGGTTACATAAACATGGTTAGGGAGTCCTATAAACATTGCAAACATATGTACTGTATGAATTACATGAGCAAATTCATGTGCCAGAATAGCTCTCTCAGCACACACAAAATACAGTTCATTGTCAAAGTTACTAAGTTTTGTATGTGGACACAAAGCATGGTGAACAGCAATGCCACTAACTAATTTCAAATCTGTAATATGGATGGAGTCTCAGTTCCCAACTCAGGTCACAGTTATTTAACATTGCAAAGCCTTTCGGGATACACCGTTTGTACGAAGACCAAGAACTGTTGGATTGTGTTGTGCAATCCAAGTGTTAAAAAAACATAAAAGGGGCCATTACTGAACAAAGACACCTCTCAAGTAACGAAGTATTCAACTGAGAAGCTTTGTTGGCTTATAGTTAGTGCTTTATAATACAACAAATAATTAGTGCTGCAGCATTATCATGAAGTAGACAGTAAATAGTTTTGCAGAATTTAGCTTTTTTGAGACTGGCTGTCAGTTTTCAATTAGTTTTCTCAATAAAGTTAGCTTACTGGCATTCTGTGCATAATTCCTGCAACTGCAAAATGTGCCACACAACTGTAAAATAGAGCGTTTGCTGAATGACACTACTTCCTTATGATCTTAAGAAATTAATCTTTTATGATTATGAAGAAATGTACATTAGATAGTTATCCATTTATCCCACTAACTACTACATGCATATTTGTACCTTTCTCATATAACACTTGGGAAACTTTGACAGTTAAAGAATAATGGGAAGAGATTAAAATGAATTTACCTTTCGAATATTTATAGAGTTCTTATTGAAAGCAAAATTCCCAAAATATTCAAAGAAGTCATTCAGCAGCACATCTGAAAGAAAAAAGATAAAATAAGGACAGGGACGTGGTTCTCACAGAAATGGAAAAAACACTGAATAAAGATTCACTTACGTAACGTTTCTGTATTTTCTGTAGGCTTAATTTTTTTCAAATTGCTAGCAAACGTACAGTCATTTCCATTGATTATATGCTTATCTTCTGCATCTGAAATGAAAATTGTTGTGAACAATGTGTTTAAATCTGATACACGGTAAAAAGTAATCCACCATATTTATTGAGCTTAGCTCAGATATCCTCTTTAAAGAAGAAATCTGTACCTTAAATCAGTGCAAGTGGACACTGAAGGTAAACTGCTACAACTATTTTTAATGAGACTTCTCCTTTTAGGTTTACTATTTAATTAGTTAAAGATTTAAATGGTTTACATATGCGGAAGGGTGAGGGAGAATGCTTAGGACTAAACAGGAGAGTTTCAAAAGCAGAAATGGGTAAGTGCAGGATTCGTATCTGTTCCTTTGAAAATCAGCCACTTAAGACACTTACACAAGATCTTATTTACTGCAGGCATCACCACGAATCAGTGGGGTTACTGACACAAGTAAGCGCTGCATGATTAGTACTCGTCCTCTCAGATATTTGTCACAGTGCTTTGGGGCTTTACTGGTAACATTTCAAGACATCTATTCCATTATGAGTGTGTGGGAATTCCACATTCAAAACTTCACAGGAGATTAAAAATAAAGCTTGTTGGTAACTGATTTTGAAAGCTCTTAAAATTGTTTTTACTCCAGAATGACTAAAATTCAACATGCTTCCTAGCCTTTATTCTCTACTTCAAAGCCTAGGAGGGAAGATGGCTAAAGGTTAGAACAGCTGACTACCACCCTGCATGAATGCAGAATTTGGATCTGCATCCGATCCATGACCCACAAACATGGTGACCTATACACCTGCAGATATAGAGCAGGTATCTGTGGATTTGGAGGGCTCTGGTGAGTCAGGACTCTTGGATTCCCTTCTTTTTCCACTGGCACACACTCTTTCACCTTGGACAAATTCTAATCCATTTACCCTTCTATAAAATGAGTAAAAGTTAACTCACAGAGACATTCTGAGAAATATTTGCTAGTCACGGAGACGTCCTTGGTAAAAGTCAACTCATCATCAGTTAGAAATATATCTTTTGCTTTTAATTTCTTTAAAAGTTTGATATTGAGGTCAAAGTTGATTACTATAAAATAACATTTATCATACCAAATGACAAGAAAAAGGCTTTTATGGCTTATTTATTGAGGAATGGAAGATCAGCAGAAACACAACAACCTGGACTTCCAAGAAAAGGCTGATTTTTAATTGCTTGATGCACAGAACAAGGCCACTTTCTGAGCCAATTAAAATAAAGCTGTTCTACAAGAACTGCAGCTCTTTTACTGGATTTAAATAATAATTTAGGATCAAATAAATGTTGTAAATGGAATTTAATACTGTGGCTAGAAAACTGAGTTATTAAAAAAGGCAAAATAAAAGTGTCTGATTCTCCAAAACATTCATCTTGCAAAGTTATTCAGTAATAACCTTAAATGACTTGGGAGTTCTCACAAATATGGCATCTGCAACATACAAGATTATTTTGGACCATAGAAAGTGACCGAGATTCCCACACAACTCAATAAAACCAGAATAGAGAGACAATACATAAAAGCTAGCTCAGTCCCATTCAATACCAGAGATACTCTTACCTGCTAGAGCCTTAAGTTGGTCTAGTGTTGGAATGATAGGTGGTGTTCTCTTTTGAAGGAAAAACAAGGCCATCATTGTTAGAGAAAAGTTTGTAATCCAGGAACCAGGAATGCTACTTGTGATGCCATGTACACGGGCCCAACATCGTATACTGAACACAAGAGCTCTTACACGCGAGTCAAGGCTACCATAGATATAAAGGAGTTCTGAACATCTTATGGCAGCTCTGTGAGACACAAGAACAAGTCACAAATTGTAAATATTAAAGAGAATCACCAATTGTCAAAAGTAACCATAACTCATGTGGCTCTAAAACCCAACAATTCTAAGGGAAGACCTTTGGGTCACAATGCTGCATATAACAGAAGAGTAAGAGAGAACACCTGAAAATGGTTAAGGTGAAGTTCTGGGTGGTCTTATAATTAGCAACTTAAGTTCAGTGAAAGAGAAATACTATCAATATGCTGTAGAGCAGAATTTGCATTTTGAAAATGTCCATAAAAACAAATGCAACATTACAACGGAGAAATAAGAATGCCAAAATCAGGAAATGTAGAATTAACTTTGAAAATGAAGACTTAAGTTTGACTCTTATCCTTACAAGAATCTTAAAATATGGTATCTGTCAAACTGCCTAATATAAAATCAAAGACGAACTGGAATTTCTTAGCTAACCTTAGATACAAAGAGTTACAACACGATGGATAAAAATCAAGTACAATCTAAAGACATCAGGGCAGTCTACACTGCAGAGTTCCATTGACAAAGCAGTGGAGATGTACATGCTGAGACACTCCTCCCACCGATACGACTTCCTTGCTGTGCCAACACAATAAAACCACCCCAATGGAAAGCGTAGGGCTTATGTTGATGGAATCAGGGTGACAGAGTCAGCACAGACACTACATTCCTCACATTGGCTACTAGCTGTCATTTTTGTCAATTTCACGACTTCAGTGGATTGCAGCTGCCCCTGCTCAGTGGTTCTCAATCTTTTTTCTGTCGCGACACACCTGACAGTTGATGTTCCCCTGAGTGACACAGTCTTCCTTGGGCTGGGAGCGCTTGGGAGGCTGCAGCACCCTGGGACCTGGGTGGGGGCAGAATCAAGCCAGCACAGACTGGACCCCTGGCAGTCTGGCTCGATGGGGCTGGATTTATTTTTGTGAGGCAGATGGTGGCCTCCATCATAGCCCAGGATCTCTGGGTTGCAGCCCCTAAGTCCCTTTACTCCTCTGGCCCTGGCTGCTGCCTGTGTTGTGCAGCAGAAGTGGGCTGTTGAGGGCAGCAGCGAGCAGTGGATGGCTGGAGCCCCAAGCTAAGCTGCCCATTTTGTGAGACACCCCTCCTGGCTCTTTGTGACACACTTTTGTGTCCTGACAGTGGTTGAGAACTGCTGCGCTAGAGAGCTGAGCAGCTGGGAGCAGGGTGGGGAGAAGCACCAAGTGACTTCCCCTGGCTTGGGATGGGGTGTAGTGGGGTAGGCCATCCTGCCAGGAGCCTGTCAGGCAGCTGCGCTCATGGCAGGGAGCTGCCAGCAGAGCTGAGAGGCTGGGCTCTCAGTCCCCCTCACCAGCCCCTTAGGTCGGTGGAATCACCACTGACCCACGGAGGTTAGTATGGACATCAGCCACTGTAGCAATTAATGTAGTGGCTTTAAGTCGAGCGAACACAGGCTGACTTACCTTTGTAATACAGACAAGACCTCAGTCTCAATGAGATCTACAAAACAAGCCATCTTTGAAGAAAGTCAGTTCAATAGTTTTCAAAGTAAGAATGTTTAAAGTGAAACATCCCCCAGTGTGTGACAGCCCAGAGGAAAGATTTTCTTAAAGCAAAGTATCAATATGACAAGTCATAGGGACAGACACACAACCCATGAGTTACTGGCTCCCACCATTGCACATGCTCAGATCAAGTTGCACTGCCTCAAAATGACAATATAGATCTCCTTAAGTCTGTGTCAGATTTTGGGAGTAGAAAAGTCATTTTTCTTTTAAAATTTGGATCATGCTGATGTGCTTTATGCTGTCCCCAATGTTCTTTGCTGCTTTAAACCAAGCAAAAATGAAGACAATTCCTCCTTCTCTTGTATATGTGCAAATAATAAAATAAAATAAAAAGCAGCTTCTTACAAGCAAAACTATTGAACCGCATTTTTTCAGTTTTAGCTTGTTCCACAGCCTCATTAGGTTTATCTCCACTGGACCTTAATCCAAATTCGGACTCAGATTTGAGCCTAAACCCACCTACCATCCACATCCAAATCAGCCTGACTTGGGGCAGCAAGCATGAAGGACCTGGGTCTTAGGATGTGGATTCTAAGGCAATACTAGAGGGTGGGTCAGAGACAGAGTCCCACCATGACTCAGATCCACACCCTGTCACTCTGCATTATGGCTGCAGCTTAAGCTGTAGAGCCCAAGTCAGAAGGTCAGTGTAGCACAACATAGGTGTGTTACAAATGCTGGAATCAGCTCGCAGCAGGACTAAGTCCAGGTTTACAATGCACTGTGGATACTCAAGAGCAGACTTGAATTCACAGTCCACAAGCCCAGGTCCCAGAGGCTCAGGTTTACAATGCAATATAGACATATTGGCTAGGTCTACACTTGTAATTTTAAGTCAACTTTAAGTCGACTTAACTGACTTAGTGAGTCTACACTTAAAATTAAAGTCGACTTAAAGGGGAACTTACAAAGTCAACCTAGAGTGTCCACACTGGATGCCTAGGTCGACTTCTAGGGGCTGGGGGGACCTTGGGCAGGTCCACAGTGGCAGGGGAGCACCCCTTGTGTATAATGGGGCAAAGGAAGACAGGGGCCCTGGCAGGGCATGTGGGCAGGGTGTGATGCTGTCCGGATTTAGGGAACCATTTATGATATTTTCTATTAATCTCTCATAAATGCTATAATCCATAGGAACTATGCCATGTTTGGTATCAATAGAAAAGTAGTAATTTGCTGGGAATGATTATATAGTTTAAGTATAGGAATTGTATTTGTATTAGAAGTTAGGAATATGGTTCTTATAGCTATACTTTAACTTGCGTGATTCTGTGGACACACCCCAGACAGGCTGTCTACAACCATTGTGTCCTTAATGTTAAGGAAGCTCCCAGGTACAACGGGCCCAAGGGAGAAACCTGAGGAGCCATTAAAGACACAATGGTTGTAAACAGCCTGTCTGGGGTATTTCCCCAGAATCACACAAGTTAAAGTATAGCTATAACAACCATATTCCTAACTTCTAATACAAATACAATTCCTATACATAAACTATAAAAATTCCCAGCAAATTACTACCTTTCTATTGATACCAAACATGATATAGTTCCTATGGATTATAGCATTTATGAGATATTAATAGAAAATAATATCATAAATGGTTCCCTAAATCCGGACAGCGTCACACAGGACTCTGCCCTGCCCTTTGGGGGGGGGGGGCATGCCAGGCTCCCCCTGTGCCCCTCCCCCAGCAGGGAGAGCATTGGTATAGTCCTGGGGTAGCCCTAAGTCGACTTAGGGCTACCCCACGTCTACACTGGCTTAATGCGACTTTAAAAAGTCACATTAAGCCTGAAGTCAAATTAAATCTAGGTTTAAATCAAGCTGTTTAAGTTGACTTAAGAGAACTGTAGTGCAGATGCAGGGTAAATTAAGTCGACTTAAGGAAAATAAAGTCGACTTAATTTACAAGTGTAGATGCAGCCATTCTTAGCATGTCAAAATTTCAATAAAGAGAGCATGCTCAGTTAAACTAATTTTGTTCAAACATTTAAAAATTTCACTTCTGATCTGAGTACAGGATGTAAAAAATTCAAAGGGATTTTTCTCTAAGGTTCTGTGCAGTTAAAAAAAGAAAGGAGATTACAATCATGCTTTAAAATCAGATCAGTCTCTAAAGTACACTTCAGTTAGCACGTTCTCTCTTTTCCATACGAGTGTCCACAAGTAGAATTTTTTGAGAACCTGAGAGGCAGGAAATATACATCTTTAACTCTGACCTAATTCTTTCACTGTATTATCATATTTAAGGGGCAAACTACTGTAGTAAGACCCTGTTTTCAGTTGCCTATAACATGCCAAACTAACAGGCAGAAATTTTCCATGCTAAGCGTATACTTTAGGATACATCTTTGAGAAAGTTTCAGCAAAAATGATTCAGCCATTTCCAAGAACATGACTAGGGAAAAGACATTTTTTGTCTATGTTAAAATTTACATTTCACTAGGAAGCTCTAGTGCCTCTAGTCTTTGGAGCCAGTACTTGAAAGTGTGTGAAAGATGGCCTTTTTCCTGTTCCCAAGAAATATCACCCAAATTTGGACCACGTTATAAGCTCTTGAAAAATCTGTTTGCACACACTCAGTATAGATTTGCTAAAATTTGGTGGCTATGTTCTCCAAATATTTCATCTTCACCGAATGTAGTCCTGTGTTTTATGGGTTTGGGGATGTACCTTTATAAAATAAATACAAGAGAAAACCAGCTTATAACTTACAAGATATGTAACTAAAAGAAACAAGTGTGCCATGGACAGCAGAGAAAATGGCAACGAAACAGATTTCCATTAGAAACTTCCAAGAAATTATCAGCTACAGTAATACAATAGTGAGCATACTATTTTTTACTTTACTGTAAAGAACATTAAGTCTTGCAGTTAGCAAGAGAACACAATCTCATCCGATTCTACAACAGTATTGACCATACAGTATAATTACATTCTGACCCACAATTAGTTTAAATTTAATTCCTTGCTTTGTTATTCTCCTTCTCCTCTCTGGTATAACCATTTTTGTCACTAACTGCAAGATATCAAAAGTAATTACTGTAGATGATGCAACAGTCTCAGGAAAAAAATCAGAAAAGTGAAGGAACACCAAAATTAATTACAGGCACAACTCAGAAGCTTGTCTCAGTTAGTGTCTTCTACAGTAGTAAAATCCACTAATTTTTATGATACAAACATTGAATTCTGTGGCTAACCGAATAGATGCAGTAATGGAGTGCAAAGAATTTTTGTTTCTTTGTTTTTAAACTACAAAACTAAGGAAAATCCCTCAGAGGACTGGAGGAATTCTGCAACCTCACAGCACAAGGTAAATCACATGCCATTTCTCGTTGTTATTGCATATGTAAATATGTTCAGAAGGAGAGGAATAATTCATTTTGAAGGATCTGGTGTTCAAGATTGCTTCATCTACACTGTCCTAATATTGTCCATATATTCTTAACATAATCATTAGAAACCATTTTGGGTATATCCAGAACTCCAGTCAAGGATTTAAAAGCAACTACTATAGATGAATTATGCTGTTAACAATCAGAGTCTACATTAAAGTCATACAGAAAAAATCCCTCAGAAGTCTATAGTCATTTAAAACTTTCTGTTCACTGGCACACATGGAAAAGTTTAAATAATGATTTTTGATTAAATATTTAGATACACTGAAGTGTCTCACTGAAATTCATATGGTACATTTAGTACACGTAATCAAAAAATGAAAGCAAACCTAAAAGAGAAGTGGGAGGACAGAAGGCTATTTATAAGAAATCTGCTCCCCCTATTGGGTATCATCATGAAAAGCAGCAAATATAGTAACACCAAGTCTCAAGTCCTCTCTTTTAAAAACTAAGGCCTGTTTGCACTGCTTATCTGGCAATATATCTTGAATGGTAGGCTAACATAAATTAATTTTGTATTTGGGTTCAGTCAGAAAAAAGAAAAGTCTGTATATCCTGAAGCCTGATCACTGAAAGGCAACTAAAGAAATATAAACTAACACTGGTATTCTACAATTGCCCAGTCCTGAAAGCAACAGAGAATCAAAAAAGTTAATGAAAATCCATATGTTCTCAATTTCATAACCATTTTGTTGAATAGTTTTGTATCCATCTATTATTGTATGACCTGTTTTCAGGCCTCTATTTCTAGAAAAAGTATTTATGATCTGTATTTTTACTGCTAAGTTAAAAAAAAAAAAAAGCCTGGTCCTCAAAATCAGTTGTCAAATGTATTTAAGAAAAAAGTTGACAAATATATTTCCTACTTTAGGCTCACACAGAAAAGGAATAAACTTATCAAATTTATTATTGTTTGATAAACAGACATGGACATACAGAAGAATAACTTTCATTAAAACTTTCAAATATTGCCTATTATGGTTCTATTTACATTTTTTAAAACCGTATCATTACCTATTGCTAACTGTCAGGTCACACTGGAACCCCGTTGGTTGATGGGAAAATTTCACCAATGGACAGCGAGCATTGAGTATCTTTTGCACACCCATAGCGCCAGGGCCAAAGTTGTCAATGCAATCACCAATCACAGAAAGGATTCGCTGTGTTGCTGTTCTTTCTAAAGGTACTTTCTTCATCTGATATTCCACATAAAAAGGACCTGTATTCTAACACAAAAAAGATGATGGTAAATGAAGATTCCAGGACACTTTTGAAAGGCAACTGGAATCACTTCATAGAACAGATCATGATTAAAGATTTTAAAACACATCAGAATAAGTTTGCAGGACTCAAAAAAAAAATGTTAATAAATCACTTTATTTTTGTCTCTCTACATTCTTTCCAGATTAACAACTTAGAAATGAAAAATTAAATTGCTTAGCTAGGTATATAGATGCTGTAATCTCACTATTGTATGCAATAAGTTTAAAATAAGTAGTTTCTAGATTTTTTTCAGTCATGTGAACATTAAGAGGCCAAGAAGCATCACAATTTAGTGACCTAATTTAATAAAAACAAAAACTAGAAACAAGAAGTGCAACCAAACCACAAAACATGTTATTTCCTCCCTCTTTTACAAAGATGTGTGTTAGCTTGTACCAACCACATTAACGTGGTGTTTGTTAAACAACATTTCCTTTTAGCTTTTGGAAAATCCCAAAGTTTCAGCACACTGGTTAATCATTACTTCAGAATGCAACTAATCTTCTTTAAATCTCTTAAATTCACTGTCTTAGAAAAGAAAGCTAATCTTCCATGTATTTTTTTTAGAGTCAGAAAATTCTCTATAGCAGAATTCTACCCAAGCCAGACATGCATTTTCCCATGTGTCCTTATAACTGCTAATTCATTTATTTAGATGGCAATAATAAAATTTTCTCTACACCTGTGAAATAACGGTTCTAGCCTATTTAAAAACACTGAAGCTTTTCTTCACTGCATGCTAACTTTGCGCTTAGCCTGTTTTTTCCCTTCATAGGGTATGCCTTCACATATACACATTCGTGTCTCAAGGCCACCACCACACACCAAGCTATAGGGCACACCTTAAGGCAATTTTTAATGATAAATTCCAAAGGGGGAGCCATGTTAGCCTAATTCAGCAAAACAAACAAGGAGTCTAGTGGCACTTTTAAAGACTAACAAATGATTATGCTTGAATACTGTACACCCCATCCTCCTCTTCCAATCTTACTATTCAAAATGGTATATAGGAAAAGAAAAAAAATGGAAACAAACTTTACAATGCAGCTTTTTTTTAAAATGAAAAACATTTAATATTAAAAAGTTTAAAGGTTTGTGTGCATATCCTGCCCAAAATGTAAACTGCCACGGAATTGTATGCAAAGGCACTCGCTACTATCCCAACCCATCCATATGTTCAGACCCCCTGCCAAAGTGACGCTAGTTTACTACAGATATGATTTTGATATATTACTGGAGAATATCTCTCAGTTATGAGAAGCTGCACATGTATTCCCTTCCGCCCATCAGTGAGGACATTCCACTGAACTTGTGGAAGTCATGGCTAAGCACATGGAAACCAGCTTATGACAGCCTTTTTGCACATGCAGAAAAATAATTTCCTAATTTCAGTTTATTCCACTTCAGTTCAAATGCTAGTTCATTAAAATTTAAGAAAGCTTATTTCCTCTTTTGATCTAGAAACGAAAACTAAGTGTGAGGTCAAATATATAATTCTGAAATCATGAAGAATGTGGTAAACAGAAAGAGTCAGTTCAATTCACTAACTACAGGTACTTTTTTGTTTAATAAATCAGTTTGGTTTAAATACAAAAAATATTTCGATAAACTTATTTTTCTCACATATCTAGCACATTTAAAAGTTTTATTTAACTGAAAAAAATTTAAAACATAGTTTTATGCAGTTAATACCAATTCCCAAATAGAACTTGACACAAATCTCAAGTAAAACAAACTAATAAATAAGAAAAATATAATATGAAATATTAGAAAAATAACTATGCACAAATGCAAAACAAGATTAAAATTGATCATTTAAATTAAGATTTCCTGCTGGCTACTTTGAATCAATCTAAAGTCCTGTTGCACCTTAAAAGACTAACAAATTTCTTTAGGGATAAGCATTTCTGGGCTGCAACCCACTTTGTTCAGATGCATGAATGAAAACTGCAATTAGGAGGTATATATGCACTTGCAAGGGTGAGAAGCATCACAACGGGGAGGGCAAGTGTTAATAGAGTCAAGCCAGTTAGGGTAGATGAAACCCATTCACAACAGTTGATTAGAAGCTTGGACAGATGACAAGGGAAGCGCATAAAGATATTGCTTGGGACTGCAGAGATAAAATCAGAAAGGCCAAAGGACAAATGGAGTTGCAGCTAGCAAGGGATGTGAAGGATAACAGAAAGGGGTTCTACAAATATGTCAGTAACAAGAAAAGGATCAGAGGTGGTGTAGGTCCCTTACTGAATGGAGCAGGTATCCTTGTGGTGGATGATGCGGAAAAGGCTGAAGTAGTCAATGCTTTTTTTACTTCAGTCTTCACAGGGAGTTCCAGCTCCCAGGTTACTACACTGGGTAATGCAGAATGGAGAGAAGAAGAGCGGACCTTGGTGATGGAAGGTCAGGTTAGGGAAAACTTAAAGAAGTTGGATGTGCAAAGTCTATTGGGCTGGATAAACTGCATCCGAGGGTGCTGAGGGAGTTGGCTGATATGATTGCAGAGCCACTGGCCATTATCTTTGAAAACTCGTGGCGAATGGGGGAGGTCCCAAAGGATTGGAAAAGGGCAAATATAGTACCTGTCTTCAAGAAAGGGAAGAAGGAGGATCCTTGGAACTACAGACCCATCAGCCTCACCTCAATCCCTGGAAAAATCATGAAGCCGGTCCTCAAAAGAATCCATCCTGAAACACTTGGAGGAAAATAGAGTGATCAGGAACAGTCAGCATGGATTCACCAAGGGCAAATTGTGCCTGACCAACCTGATTGCCTTCTATGACGAGATGACTGGATTTGTGGATGCGGGAACAGCTGTCAACGTGGTATACCTTGACTTTAGCAAGGCTTTTGATACTTTTCCCACAGCAATCTCTGTCTTTGGAGATATATAAGGTTCAGCTAGACAAAACCCTGCCTCGGATGATTTAGTGGGAGTGGTCCTGCTTTTAGCAGGGGATTGGACTAGATGACCTCATGAGGTCCCTTCCAGCCCTATGATTCTATGAGACGGTGAGAATGTGTGAACAGTGCAATTACCTTTTGTAATGAAATATGTAATGAGGTATCTCATTGGTTACCTCATTATATATCAAGTTCCAAAGGGGTAGCCATGTTAGTCTATGGCAGTAAAACAAACAGAGTCCTGTGGTACTTTTAAAGACTAACAGATTTATTTATCGCATGAGCTTCTGATGAAGTGGGATTTTTCTCCCACGAAAGCTCATGCGATAAATAAATCTTAGTCTTTAAAAGTACCACAGGACTCTGTTTTTCTCATTATATATATATATATATATACATACATCTTCTAACAGTATATGTAACTGTATACATAACTTCCACTTCATGCATCTGACAAAGTGGGTTGCAGCCCACAAAAGCTTATTCCCAAAGAAATTTGTTAGTCTTTAAGGTGCCACAGGACTCTCGTTGTTTTTGCTAACACGGCTACCCCCTTTGAATCAATCCACATCGCTATTACACTAAAGAGCTAAAGGCCAGCTGAACTGATTTAATAAGGAAAATCGAGAGCAAGATATTTCAGAGTTGCTCAGACCAGAATAATGGCTGAGACACATTTCAATAGAAGATTTACCTATGTAGCAAAGTTCTTGAATTTAGCTCAATTGACTAACAAAATACTTAGAGGGGCTATGAATACAAATGGCCAACATTCCAGTAAATTCACTGCATTAATTTTTAATGACAGATGTTTTCTCAATTTGTTTTGACTAGTGAAGTTACTTGGTGAGGTAAAATATGTTATTCAACCACAATACCAGAAAAACTTCTCCAATTGCTACCGTTGAGTACCAAGAATTGGGAAAAATAAAAATCACTCATTCAAATACTTCCAGAAGGCAGTGATATACAGTAGCATATATAGGAGGTGGGTCACAAAGAAAGGCTGGAAAGCTGAAGAAAGAAATGAGTAGACATTCTGAGTCAGGTCTACACTAAAAAGTTAGTTTCACCCAAATATGTCGCTCAAGGATGTGAAAAATCCACACTTGTGAGTGACATTGTTATGCCAACCTAACCTCTGGATAGAAGAATGCTTTCGTTAACCTAGCTTTCACCTCTCGAGCAAGTGGATCAAATACAGCAAAAGGAGAACCCCACCTGTTACTGTTGTGTGTCTGTACTGAAGCACTGCCAAGTACCAATTTCAGTGCTGACACAGTCCTATTCTTATAGGCAGACAAGCGACCTGCTGCTATACCCAGAAACTCTGCTGATTAACCTGCACTTTTACCCACTCCAGAATATTGGGGAGACAACACGATAAAGATGTTTCCTTATACATGCAGCACCATGGGCCAAAAGAGCTCCAAATTTAGGAGCACAAAACAAAAAGAGGCAGCATGAAATTTTTTCCACTTTGTTTTTAGCAGCAGATCTTGAATTGCAAGAATCAGTGATCTTCATAAAATTTAAAAAGACAGAGTTTAAAGTGATACCAGGAACTTAAAATTAAGAAGCTTAAATAATGAATTTCTAAAATAAAGTTAATTCACCTTACACTCTGAATCACCCTGCCAACTTTTTATGGTTTTACAATCACAATTTCCTACCTTTTAAAAATATTATATTTCTCTCCCTTCTGCTGCTTTGTAAAAGACCACAAAAACAAAGGGGGGAAATGATTATCCAACAGACTGACTACACAAAGCACTGTCAAAAGCAAAGGATATACATTGAAGAATATTAAGAAAAACATTTCTCTAATCTTTCAGTTACAGTAATCATAAGTGTTATGTACAATCAGTAAAAGATTTCACAGACAGAAGAATTATGAATTGACAGCTCCACTTTAAGCTTTTAAAATTTAAAGTTCCAATTTCTACCTGTAGTAATTTTTGCAATAGGAGCACCTTAAATCATGTTGGAATTCAAGTGGAGATGACCTTGATTATTAGAGTAGTACGGTTTTAAAAACTGATACAGAAAAAAAAGGATTGAAGCAAACGTTCTAGGCCGCTGGAAGGCTGATTTTAAAGATTCTCCAATTTCTAACAAACATAAGCCACATGTACTTGAATTTGGTGGTTTGGAGACCTGAACTCTATCTTCACTACTGTGGGGCTAACTCGGTCTAGGATTTGGACTGAATATAGTACAGTCAGCACAAAAGGACTATACGTTTTTAATTATTTTTCTTGGAATGTAGAGAGCATGAAAGCTGTCTGTCCTGGAGGTTAGGTTCTCCAATCTATGCACAGCACTGATTTAAAAAAACAGTCTGTTTTACCTATAGCTTTTCTAACTATCCTTTTACTAAAATATTATTTTAAGTTTCTAAAACAATACTCTGTAGTTAGTCATAGCAGGTTCCTAGCAAGTATGTAGCAGCAGGCTGTGCTTATTCATCTCCTTTTCTATGATTTCACTGCACTTTTACTAATGTGTATTACAATAACATTAATATGTTTTTAATGTTTAAAGACATTTTTCAAACACTATAAGAATACACAAATTTATAGAAGGAAAAGATTGGAGACGGAACTTGCACAATGTGCACCCTCAGCCATGGATCAAGGAAAACAAGGCCACAGTGTGCCCCAATGTGTTTGTTGTCATTTAGACAAACACAGAACATGAGTGTCACTTAGCTGATTATTGACCCAGACTCCACCTGAGATTCTTCTCTTTATCCAAGCCTTCCTCCTCTCACTTCCCTGGTTTCCAAAGACCCGGTAGCATCTTGCCCCCTCCCCCTCCTTCCTTTCAGTCTGTAACTCTGGAAGATAGTATCAAACAGGAAACTTCAAAAATTATTTTTTGTCTAAGCCCTTCTTACTCTTTACGAATCTATCTATAAGGATTAAGATTAAATTCTTCCCTGAACAATACACAACAATTTAAAACTGCAATGTTACAAAGCCTAAAGAGTTGCATCTGTCCATGAAGTGCAGAGTTCTGAAAACCTACTACTGATAACAATATAGTGTCAAACTCAAGACATGCATGAAAAATTCAACAATCAATGTTACATTAACAAGATTTTAATCCTGTATGCTCTAAATTCTCAGCGGAAAAAAAATCTTTGTATCTTACTTTAAGCAAGCCAACTTGCAAACAAACTGATTACTTCATTCAGCAAGTTAGGCTTGGGTGAGGGGAGGGTTTTAATATATATTTCTATGCTAAGGATTTTGTTCTGGTGCCTGCTGTCACTGCGGCATCTGAATGCCTTTTAGCATTAACTATGGAGTATAGCTGCTGTACAGTACAGCAAACACCACTGTGGGCACTAGAATTTACTTCTTGCCATGGTGAGAAAAAAACCTCTTGGTTCTTCTTAGTGTTTCCACATCACAAGCAGTTAATTCATTAAAGGTGTCTAGCTGTGTACCTGCAAATCACCAAATCCTCTTAACAGACTCTTGTGAGAGGCTTTATCTAAAATCTTTTGTAAATCTTTTGGAAATCCACTGTGTTACTTATATTCTCTATGTGGTGAAATCCGTCAAAGAATTCCCACAAGTTAGACATGCAGTTTACCCTTACCGTTCTTATAGGGCTCCTCCCAATTTCACCCAGGTCCAAAAGCATGTCTAAATCACATCCTAATTTGCCAAAGGAGTTCACTGAAGAGCCAAATGGCTGCACTGTGGAGTCTGGAAAATAGGCACGTGCAATATCCTGAATCAGAGAACAGGCTAGAAATCGGAGCTTAGTGTTCTCCTCCGTTAGCTGACACTCATCCATTAGTGTGTACAGTTGATTGCTTACCTAATTAACAAAAAAACAAAATTAAAATATTTGTTAGTTCCATTATCCCATTTGATCCATCCAGCAACCAGCCTTTCTGACATAATTTAATATCACCTCAGAGACTATTTCTTCAACTCCTTAAAATTAATGTCCCTGGTATGTCACAGACTCCTACACAGGTAAATAAAATATTTACAAATTAAGATTGCCTAAAGCTTTAGATACCATTTGCTTCATTTCAAAAACCACCATCAATACACCTAGAAATATTACTGAGTCGTCTTTCTTATGGAGCAGCAAAGTAAAATCCAAAGGAAAAAGACACTAGATTCAAACGAAAACATGCAGAGTCTGGGCCACGATACTCAGCATTTTGACCTAATTAACCACTGAAGTATTCACTATGAATGTTCCAAATAACTTCTGGGTGACCCAGTTCCAGCTATTCAACCCACCACTGGGAGTTAATCTATCTTGAGCCCAGGGTACCTCTCCTCTGTATTTGCAATTTGGGAATGGCTTTCAAAAGAAAAAAAGAAAAGAAAAAGGACGACTGGTAGTTTTGAAGAAATATGGAATGTGCCCCTCACCTCCACTGACTGATCCCTTCATCCTATCAAGCCATCCAGTCCATTACTGGTGCAATTTCTTACTGTAGGACCATGCCCTCATTTCTGTTCAGTCATCCGCAGTGGGTGCCATTAGTTCTGAAAAGTATTACAGATATCTTTGCACCATTACCAGTAGTGCATTAAAGAAGGTGCTGTGACAACCTGTGCAAACTTCTGTAGTACATATGAAATTCACAGGTAAATAAGAGGACAGTTAAGAAAGGTTGAGGGACAAATTCCACAGCTAGAAAAGAACACCAGTAGTATTCCACAATTCTCTTAGACATTAACATTGTCCTATTTAGCTTATGGGTAAGGCTTTCCTGGTTGGGGCTCTCTGAGCATTGCTCACTACTACTCAAGAATCAAATCACCATATATGAATCAAAGTGGATAGTCATTGGGGAAGATTATTGTTTCAGTTAACATACCAAAGACAATGGAGTTAGTCTGGATTTAAACTCTTACACCAGTATATATCCCAAGTAATTCCAATTAGCTTGCCTGCATTTCTGGGATGGGGTAATGCAGAATGCTTAATCAAGAACCCTGCTGCTACTAGAGAGGCAACATTTCCCTCTCAATAATTTTTCTCTAAGGAGTTCTAAATCCAACAGTCATTTTTGGCTTGATCGATACATACATGTAGTTTAGTGTTTGTTTGTTTAAAGTGGATATAAAAGGCATATTTCTCTTACAGCCTGAGAACCTGGTCCCAGAGTGTAATACTTTAAGAGCCCTCAGTTCTATTAACTTCAGTAGGAGCTTTATTTAGAATAATAAATTCAGATCAAAGAAAATTCACTCAAGTGAAAACTTAGAAATGTAAATATCAGTGTACTGTAAGATTTCTGACCAATGGAATTAACCTGCAAAATTCCAAGAGACTCATTAGATAATTACACATTTCCATATATCCAAAACTAAAATAATTTTTTTTTACCCTTACGAGGAATACAGCCATAGACTTACATTGTCAGCCCTGCAAAGCTTCTGAAGAAGATCCTTGCATAGAATGGTGGATTGCTTATGATAGTGAACTGATGGCCGATCAGCTCCTTGAGTTACTGGGTTTTTCAATGATAAAGTAAAAATTCTAGATTTAAATGGAATAGTACATTCCTTTTCAACATATGGGGTTCGAGTAACATCCTGTAGTGAAGCTATGCTCTCTTTTTCAGAAAATTCTACCACAGCATAGGTACCCTAAAAGCAATAAAAAGTGAAGAAATGGTAAATAGACAGGTACAAGGCATAAAGAATTATATTGATATTACTGTTGCAACACTCCTCATAACTATCTGGATACAATACGATTTTTAACCTACACATTTCACATTAATCCACATTTCAGTACCTGTCATACTCTTTCAGCAGCTGTCAAAAAGATAATTTAAGATGTACACTATTTGGTACAATGAGCACATTTTTGCATCAGTAAGTAGCTAAACTAATGGAATACTAGATTTAGGAAGAGAATGGAGTGCAAGTAAGTATATTCTACTGTTAGAGAAGCAGACTGAGTAGCATGAAAGTTATTGATAGAGCATTAGTCCAAGAAAGTGTGCCATCTACAACTCACTTTGGGTTCACTATTCAAACCAAAAGAAACAAATCTTGACTAAAAAATTTAGTAGAAATAAATTCTTGATTTACTTAACAGCTTGTAAAATTTAACAAACGTGAAAAGAAATATACACAAGTAATTTGCCAAAGCAAGATCCATAACTTCTGAAGAAGACATGAACACTAGTTACTTGCAAACCAGATATTGAGATTTCTTTTTGACCAAATCTAACTTTTAACAAACAACTTTAATTTATAATACTCCAAGTACTTACGAGGCTTTCATAAAAATAATGATCATTAATTTTTCCATGATGGGACAAATACTTGAGAAATGCTTTCTCATTGATATTTGCTGGGCAGTTAATTAAAACAGTCCGTTGTGCTTGCTCTGATCTTTCCACTTGCAATTCAGAAAATGTCTTCTTCTGGGCACTGACTTTAGAATCTGTGGGAGGGGGAGAAGGAAAAAAAACTTTTTCTGCATAAATATATAAAGTTCTATACAGATTTTTGTGGATTGATGTTAAGGATCTACACAATTCAATTTTAAAAAACAAAGTTAATAAATGGCAAAACCCCAGAAAAGACATTGTCCCACTCGCACCAATTTTTCTTCAATTCCCTGTTTTCACTTGTTCATCTTTAGTTTTTCCTTCTCCTCCCATGTGTACAATCCAAAGAGATTTGCACTGGTGCCTTTTTTAAGCAACAAAGTTTTTCCCAAATGGCACTGACAAGAGCCACAGTGAAACTGGGAACAACAACAACAAAATCACATCACAGTAGTGCTATATGAAAGTTTAAGTGCAATTCTTCCTCAATTTTGCAAAAGTCAGAGAAGGGGAAAAAATGGGAAGAGTGCCCATACCACAGAAAATGTATTTCTACAGTGAAGTTGTCATGCTGACGTTAATGACTTGGTTTCTATTTTCTATGTAAAATTAATCTATTTAAACTGAAACAAGTATAATTGAAAGTAGCTGTGATACAAATGCACAAAAATCAGATACTGACAGATTTTTGAGCTCAGATCAGTGCCTCCCATCCTTTCTTGATCACAGAACTCTATACACTATGATGGAATCACGTCTAGAAACCCATGCCACGTCCCCTTTACTAATGTGCACCATGTTTAGTGCAGTTGTCACATCTTGCTTTCTCTGACAGGCCACAACTACTCCTCTTCCCCTTCTTTTTTTCCCCTTTTTCTCTTTCTGCTTTCTATTCTCAACCCCTCTCCCCACACCAGATCTTCTCTCTCTGATTTCCCAACTACAGTATACTTATTTTTCCCTTCCACCCTCTTATCTGTGGCTGCACTTAAACATTTACCATTAATACATGTTGTACTTGTATGATCATTGTCCATTCTATGTGGTACTTTCTAAAGCTACTGCTAGCAGGAACTTTTGTTTATTTTTAACCCACAAATCATTCCTTTTGAGATTCTCAAAGATTCCATAAACTCATCTTCCAATGGATCCTGAACAGTTTCCAAGGAATACTGGAGCAGGGTTAATATGACTCTTCATTGTATCCTTTCTCAGCCTTCTGTATGTAATTTAAACCAAATGACCTCACACAAGTTCAGCTATTATTCTTAATAAGAAAAAAGGGTTATGTTGGGGGGGAAAAAACCCTAGACACTAGATATTGAAAACAGTTGAAAATAATAAAAATAAGAGCCCTGTGGCACCTTAAAGACTAACAACTTTCTTCAGGCATAAGCTTTTGTGGGCTGCAACCCACTTTGTTAGAAGCAGGCCACAAAAGCTTATGCCTGAAGAAATGTAACAGAGTCTTGTGGCACTGTGTTAGTCTTTAAGGTGCCACAGGACTCTGGCTGTTTTTGCTGTGTACAGACTAACACGGCTACTTCTCTGGAAGTTGAAAATATTTCAGTTTTTAAATTTTCCTTTCTTAACATGATCATCCAGGGGAGGAAAAAGTCAAGATGTCTTCAAATAGGTTGTCTCTGCTTTACAGAGATCAGATTCAGACTTTTAACTTGCATGGATGGCATGCAAGGTAAAAGCTACCTAAATATAAGCAGATACCATTTAAGTATTGATTAAACATAGCCTGAAACATACAGAGAGTCCTGTTGCACTTTTTTAAAGACTAACAAATTTATTTAACACAAATTTTCATGAGTATAATCCCACTTCAACAGATGAATGAACTGGACACTGCAATATGTTGCAGCCTGAAACAGAGCATTGGAATTTCCACAAGTACTGTAATATAATACAGTGTTTTTGAAAACTAAACACTTAGGTACTGTAGCTACCTGGACACATGTAACCCCTCCCCTCCTCCTCTTTTTGACACAAGCAGGAAGACTATTCTCCCTTGATCTTTGATACTGGTATATGGAGGACAGTGACAACTCTGCCTTATTCTATAGCCATGTCCAAAACGCAACCTGCTAGCTGGAAATAAGATGTACATGTTTTAACAATGAACATATTCAATCACTAGAAGAATTAACCAAACGTCATGGAGGACTCTACATCACTGGGGTGTTTTAAATTTAGATTAGGGGTTTTTTTGTTTTTTATTAAGGCCACACGCTCGGAACTATTCAGGAGCCGTGATTCGGCCTGTGTGATGCAGGAGATCAGACTGAATGAGCACAGTGGTCCCGCCGGCCATGGAATCCATGAATTCCGCAAGGCGAAGGCAGCCCCATTTCACAGGGCAGTGCAGTCGGAGGGAGGCTACTGCGGCGCACCTGTAGGCGAAGGAGGCAGGCGACCCGGCCGCTCCCACTCAGCCCCACGCAGCGGGGCTACAACCGCCCAGGCCGCTTTGCAGACAAACTCCTCCCGCAACCGCCAAGTCTGGGCCCCCGGGGCGCGGGCAAAGGCTTCTCACGAGGCCGGCTCCTGCGCGGAGAGCGGCCCGCGGCGGGGCAGACGCAGACTCGCCGCGGCCCGGAGAGCGGCGGGAAGACGGGTCACGAGCCCGCTGCGCCCCGGAGCCTCTCACCTGCCTCCTCCTGGGGGGGCACACTCTGCACGAAGGCCCCGGCGGAGCAGAGCCGGGCCTGGCTGAGGCACGGCCCCCCGGGAGCGCAGCGCGCCCAACCGACCCCCGGAACGTGGGGGAGGCACAACCGTCCCAGGAGGGACGCCATTACCGGAACAGGAAGGCGCAGGCCGGGAAGCTCGCCGTGCGTGCGCAGGCGCGGACTCGCATGCTGTACGGAGCGGCAGGAGAGTCAAATCTCTTCTCGTGCCGCTCCCAATACGTCCCGCTTGGGCTCAGGCCAGGCTGCTGCCCCCTCCTGGCCTGTGACGTGTCCTGCGTGCTCCAGAGTCAGATTCAGCCCCGCCCGGCACGGAGCGGGACTCGATCCTCCGAGAGCCGCTCGCCACGGGCCTGATCCTGAGGGCACTGCGGGCCCCCTGCTCCCCGTGCGAGGCACTCAGCATCCGACCCGCGGGCTAATCCCACAGCGGCGCGGACAGGGGCAGCAGTCCGGCCCCGCTTGCAGGTCACCGCGTACGCGACCCGCTCCTTGCTAGAGCTGAAAGGAAAGGCGGGGGTGGGTGAGCGCCGCTGAGTGCATGGGGAAGAGCCTGCAGCAGGAGCCTGGGGAGATACAGTCAGGATCCCCTTTGAGCCAACCGGTTATTTGCTAAAGTGACACACCCGTATTCTTGCGGTACTTTTCAAGACTAACACATTTATTATTATTTGAGCTAGACTAATACGGCTACCCCGTTGGGAGTCCGTATGCTTGTTAGTGAGGTGAAAAAACACAACATGAACTACCACCCTAAGGTCAATAGAGAGACTCTGGGCATGCCCCATGCATACACCATTGCATGTACCCAGAGGGAAACACGGCAGATAGGCTTTGGTCACATGTCCTAGGTCTGTGGAGGACTCATTTGGCACAACACAGGTTACGCATGAGAGTGGTTTAGGGATATGACCCTAGTACTGTCACCCCACCAGTCTCATTCTCAGCTACCCAGAAAATGGAGATGATAGCTAGTGTAGTACCTTGATATTTACAGATGAATATTCATATTGATGTAAAGAATTATTCTGTAATCTCAGCCTTGAGAACAGAGTCGAGATCGCTTTAGTTTTACACAGGACAGAAGATCTTTTAAAGATTGCTTCTAGAATTGCTTTTACACGTGACAGGAACATTTCAATTTACTTCACCTGTATGTAGCAACTGCGTTTTTTTCTCTGGAATCCTGTGACACATTCCTCAGAAATTCACTGATTCCTGACTAAGAGAGAAACTCTCCCTCTTCCTGTGTGGCTGGTTTAAAAGCAAAATGATCTCATTAAAATTAATTGTGGGTTTAAGAAAACTAACAGCCCCAGCAGTTTTTTGAGTGTGTTGCCAAGTCTCATGAGAAAAAAAAGCACTGCCTTTCAAAACAAGCACAGCCCATTTCAAAGGGAGGGGAGAGGGGATAGTGCTTAATTTGTAATGAAAGGTGTGCCAGGGCTCAGCTCTAGTGTAAATTAAATACTGATTGACTCCCTTTCATGCCACCCTTACTTCTGCACTACTGCTGGTGATGGCACGGCCTTCAAAACTGGGTGGCTGGAGAACTGCAGCTGCTGGTCAAGCACCCAGCTCTGAAGCAGTTGCCAGCAGCAGAATGGAAATAAGGGACCCTCACCTATTACAAAAAAAGCTCAAATAAACCACCTCCAACTAAAAACAAGCCCCAAAAACCTGCAACGTGTAGCTCTAAAAAAGATGAAGTGATTTTAAAAAAACAAACAAACAAGCCCAATTCCACTTACTATAAGGAGATATTCAAACTCATTCTCTCAACTTCTGTGCAACTCCACTCATTTCTATACCTCAACTCTCACTTCTTAAAGGATGCCTAAATTTTGCAGGAAGTGGTTTTGATGCTCACTAGGTGGCAGTCTGTAATTCTGGAGGAAATCTCTACAGTCTTCCCTCTAAAGGAAGTATTAATTTACTTGAACAGAGTGTTAGGTGGGGCTGTGCTGATAGAACTGTTGCCCTTTTGGTTGAGCTGTAAAACAGTTGTAGTGATTACAACTCTGGTGACCCTTTCCAACAATAAAGATTGTTTACCCCCATGCCTCCATCAAATTCTGAGTTATTTATACTGCCTACCTAAATCCTCCAGCAGCTTCTGCTAAAGAGGGCAGTCATTTCCTCCTCTAAACTGTTGTGTCAGTACATTCATGGTTGGATTAAACTTTTGTGGCCCTTAGAGTGACCAGAGAGCAAGTGTGAAAAATCAGGAGAGTGGGTGGGGTGAGTAATAGCGCCTATATAAGAAAAAGCCCCAGCTATTAGGATTGTGTCTATAAAATCAGGTCATTTTCTCACCCTACTGAGCCCGGCACAAAACATATTTATGGGCCTCCATGGGGGCAATGAGCAGGGCACAGTGGAGTGGGGGGGAGGGGTGTCAGTCCTAAGAGAGAGGGGCCGGCGGGGGTCAATAGGACATGGTGCAGCAAGGTGTGGATGACACCATGCCGCCCAGCCCAGTGCAATAGCACTGTTTGTAAACAGGCAGCTGCAAACCCACACTGGTGCCTGCACTGCCCATGTGCCTCTTTCCCCTCAAGGACGAGCCTGTGCCACATCACCCCTACCCAGAGACCCCATGCCCAGTGCCCCCTGCTGAGACCCTCCAAAAATTCCTATGCCCCCCCAGACCCTCCACTGCCCAGCACCTACCCTCAGAGACCCACTCCCCAGGCCCTGCCCACTCAACTGCATTCACTGGCCCTGCTGGTCAGTCACCATGTACTGCCAGGCTGAGCTAGCTGTTTGGCTGGTGCCAGTTGCAGGGCAATAATCACTCCAGTGACTTGGGAACACCACAATCAGCGAGGCAGGACTAGGAGTGGAGCATACCCAGGTTGGACTCCCTCAGGAGCCACTTGCCTGGATGGGCCTAGCTGAGCCCCCCCAAGCTGCCCCCACATCTCCCACTGGCCGAGACTGGCCTGGCTTCTGCACCACTCCCAGGTGGCTTGGCCCCAGAGTGGCAGGCGGGGCCCTACAGATGATGGGCAGCAGAGATTGCTCAGAGCTGGAGCTGGACAGACTCCTGGCATGCAACCCCCAAGAGCCAGCCATACCCATTAGCTTCATAGCCAGCAGTCCTGCCCAGTTTTTCATGGCAGAGCTCAGCTGCAGGGCAGTGAGCTCCATACAGGTAAGTAGGTCCTGCTGCTTGAGAACCACCCATAGAGCAAGGCCTATGCCAGTGGTCACAGGGTTGGCCCCTCCTCCCTGATCCTCAGTCAGCCAACAACCCTCCTTAGCCCCCCCACCCCCCCAAAAGCAGCGGCCACAGCTGGGGAAGGGGGCTTCCCAGGCATGCCACTGAACGGAGCTGCTCACAGAAAGAAGCTGCCTGGAGTGGCTCCTCGGTGATGTGCCTGGGGTTGAGATTGCCAGGGATGCCATGGAAAAAAGCCACCCAGAGTGGCTTCTTTGGTGGAGGCACTCTACATAGAGGAGCCACTCTGGGAGGCTTCTTTATGCTGCATGCCTGGGACCCCATGTCCCAGTCACCCTTGAAAGAAGCTGCCTGGCATGGTTTTTGGGGGCAGAAGCAGCAATTTCTGTGGAACTGCAGAGGGTGCCATGTACTGCTCCAAATGGGCTTGTGTGCCACTGTCGGCACACATGCCGGGGGTTGCCCACCCCTGGCCTATGCACTGGACTGCACCAGGCGAGAGGTCAGACCAGGCCATGTGAAGGACTTAGATGGGTCTGTAATGCCCCCCCTTCAGTGTTGGCTCACTGCGATTGCGCCATAGTAAACCTGCTGCTGGGTATGTTGCTATAACGTGGCAGCTCTGTTCCCATCAAGAGTTGGCTGCATTTCAGTGATAGGCAAAATGCCCATGTGGGGCTGTGAGACTCAGTTAGAAACAAGCATTGAGAGGCTTGGCTGGAAGGGGCTGGACAGCAGCTGCAGGATTATGCTGCTCAGGCTGTGCAGCCCTAGGTGCTCCCCCACGCTGGAGCCCTGGCTTATTCGTCCTCATTTATATGATGGATCCCCGATTCCCCGAAGGGCCTCCCTCATGTTTGTATCGTAAGGAGGGGCATTGCGAAAGCCCTGCCGGGAGACCGGTCAGGCCGGGCTGCCAGCCAGAGCAGCTGGGCGGGGCCTTTTGGTAACAACTGGGTCAGACCATACAGCTAAGGCCACGCGCAACCCAAAAGCTGCGCTTTCCACTGTGGCCTCCCGCAGGTGGGGAGGAGGGGCGTGCGGGGAAGCTAGCGTCATTTTTTTTAGACCCCACGGCTACACTCCTCCCACGCGTTGCACCGAGGTGGGGGTCGGAAATACATCCCCCCCTTCCGTTCCCTTGCATTGTAGCGAGTGGGGGACGGAAATACACTCCATCCATCCGTCCCTTGTATTGCAGCGGGGTGGGGGTCGGGAATACATCCCCCATCCGTTCCTTTGCACTGTACCGACTGGAGGGCGGGAATACAACCCCCTATCCTTTCCCTTGCATTGCATCGGGGTGGGATTAGGAATACAGCCGTTCCTTTGCATTGTACCGGGTGGTGGGGCGGAAATACACCCCATCCATCAGGTCCCTTGTATTGCACTGGGGTGGAGGGCAGGAATACACCCCCCATCCTTTCCCTTGCATCGCACCGGGAAAGGGGGTGGGTTGCACGGAGAAACATCTGCCACCCTTTCACATTACAAAGCAAGATTTGCTTCCCCCAGGCTTTGCCTGGGAGGGCTGTGGAGGGTTACCCCACGAACCCCTCCACGCCTCCTTCTTCCCCGGCGCTGGGAAAGACCCATCCGCGGCAGAGCCTCAGGTGGGGGGAGCGCGGATTTTCCGCCTCTTGCTCTGGCGTTTCTCTTTCGGGTTCCTGTCGAGTGAAATAGAAACTCGCCGTGCGAGCTTCCGGTGACCCGGCACCTCCCCTGCGCGCGCGTCCCCGCCCCCGAGCTGCTCAGACTCCGCCAGCTACCTGCTGGTCTTCGCGTCCACTTGCCCGCTGGAGCTCCGCGCCGCCGATGCGCCCGTCCCTGCTCCACTGGATGCGTCTGGCTGGGGAACCGGAGCCCTCCCTCCACCTCCAGAGGGGGCGCATAGCGGCAGGTAAAGCGCACCGAGCGGGGCAGCTCCAGCCGGCGCCTCTCCCCAGTGCCCAGATCAGCCCACGTGGAGCGAGCCTCAGCCCCCTTACCCCCCCCATACGAGGCGGGGGTGTAGCTACTCCTGGCTTGGGTCTATAGACCCCCGCTCCAAATACACCGGCTCCCTTCCAGGAACTGCTCGCCCGATGAGACACCCTTAAGTGGGCCACCTCCAACGTCCCCTCTCTCGTGGGGGGTGAGGGGAGGGAAGGGAGCCTAGTTTTGCAAGGCCCAGTCTGCTTTAATGCTTGAGTTTTCTTTAATGCCTAGGGAAATTCTTCATTATGGGGCGGGTGGGGGACTAAAATGAGAGCCCTTCATCCTCAGTAATTTGAGAGCAGGCTGCTTTGCATCTAGCGCCTGGAACTTTTCTGCCATCTGAGCTCACAACAGATACCTCAGGCTTTCAGTGGATTTGCCTGCCAGGTACTACAGGTTGTTCCACTTGATCTGTATTGCTTGTAAGGTGCTTTGCCAGCTGTTACCAAAACTGCAGAGAAAACACTCGGTGTCCAAGTTGTTACTATGTTGGTTTGGTTGGGATGTTTCATGCTGCTGGGAAGAAAAGTTGTTTGGAAACGTAAAAAAACCATGAACGCGGGGCAGGAGAGGAAGTTTATGAAAGAGGATGGCTGGAGTATTAGCTTTCTTCCTTGACATTTTTGGTGGGTTTTAGTGGTGTGCAGTTGTAAAGACAGAAGAAGTGGTAAGGAGAGAGTAGTGTAGACCTTGCTGTCTGCTGAAGTGAAATGTGGAGTGTTACCTAACTTGTTCTCTGGAGTTCCAGCAGGGGCATTCTGGCTAGGGCGCTTCACAAATTCACACACTCCCTCTGTCCATCACCTCCTTGGCTACCAGTATCGGGATTTAAAACCAAATTCTCATGAAAGACTTTTCCTGGAAACAAACAGCTCAACTACATCTGCACCCATCAGTTTTCTTCAGCTTTGAGGGGAAAATGGCAGTGTTTGATGAAGGCTGTTTTTAGGGATTTCTGGGGAGGGGAAAAAGAATATTTCAGTGATTCACATTGAAGTATTTGTTCTGGGTATTCCCCCTCCCTAATTGTTTGCTTTGTTTATGTATGTTACTATGATGTGTTGTATTAGATCAAGTTTTAGTCAAATATAGTCATATTACTCCAAAATTAGGTTATATCCCTGCTAAAGAGGAACACAGCTGATGTAATGAGGAGGGTATGCCTGTGTATACTCCTAATGGCTCTGTGGCTCACACACTTGAAGTTTGATTTAACCAGGATTCTGTTTTAAATTGCTGATAGAGCCCTGGTAGACTTTTTCCCACCCCCTTTTTAATTAGTTGAGTGTTACTTTAAGCATTGTTATTTAAAGGGCACATAATAACCTCTACACAGGGTCTGCTTTCAATATGGTACCACAGAATGCAGGCCATATTGTTTTATGACATTTGTATAAGTGATTGTAAGGTGTGGGCATGTTCTAATTTACTTCTGAAAACCCTTTTGAAGGCATCCTTGTCTCCTAATGAAGGTTACTGTCCAGAAAATATTCCATCACACCAAAGGGATAAAGACACGGGGCCAATTTCTGCTTTGAATTACACGGGTGTTAATCTGGTATAACTGCACTGAGTGCAGTAAAGTGGTACCAAATGTCTGTCTGTGGAAGTCGGCACAGAAGTTGGCCCACTATCAGTAGCTAGTGACAAATGAAAAATGGCGGAATGTCCTAGTACTAACAAAGTCCAAGAACTGTGTGATGACAGGAAGCCTAGAGATGTTGTTGAGAATGTGCTGGGATTTTTACTAATGCACTCTGGGTTCTATCCAACTCATTGCTCTGTCTCTAGCAGCTGTCTGTCAAGTTTGAAGATCCCTTCTAGATTTCTCTTGACTGTAGATTGACATGATTCTCGTCAATTTCATGGCTCCCTTCAGCAAACCCTGAACAGACCTAAAAGCATCTAGAGTTTCTTAGATTTTACACTGCTGCAGGTGTCTTTCTCCAATTTTACCAGAGCTGCCTGTCTGCAGACTAAAGGATGGGCTAAATACAATAGTTGTGTTGGTCCATATCTGGAAGGTTATCATTTACATTCATTAGGGCTAGAAGTTCTTTTTCCCATTGAGAAAATTTTGCAGAAAGAAATGACACATGCGTTTCTGCAGGGCAAGTTTCTTCTTCAGTGGTGGAAGAGTGCACTTTTTAAGCCCTGTCAATATCTTTCTTGAGTGCACTTAAAGTACAAATATGAGATTCATTCTTTTATGTATAACTGATGGCCAGTCACAGTATAATAGACCCTGGCTTTTGTTTTAAATGAAGGAGGAAAAATAAGTAGAGATATGTTTTCATGGAGGTTGTTAGTTTTCATTTTCAGGCTCTGATCCTGCAAGCAATCCTGTCTCAATGCAGATGGGTAGCCGTCTTAGTCTATTGCAGAAAAACAAACAGAGTCCTGTGGCACTTTTAAAGACTAACAGATTTATTTATCGCATGAG
The DNA here is from genome assembly GCA_007922175.1 of Pelusios castaneus. Lineage (NCBI taxonomy): Eukaryota > Metazoa > Chordata > Testudines > Pelomedusidae > Pelusios > Pelusios castaneus. Next base: position 11,274,887 of record ML685840.1, on the reverse strand, counting down.
CTTTCGTGGGAGAAAATCCCACTTCATCAGATGCTTTGACAAAGTGGGATTTTCTCCCATGAAAGCTCATGTGATAAATAAATCTGTTAGTCTTTAAAAGACCCATAGGACTCTGTTTGTCTCAGTGCAGGGGCCTGGGATCTCAGAGAACTGAGCCTTCAATCTGTGCTCAGGGTTTGTTTTCTATTTTGGACTGAAAATGCAGGAATTGTTAAAGCAGTTTTTCATTTTTTGTTTTTTGTTTCTTTTTGAGGAGTCGTGGCTATAAACTACTGACAAATAGTTTCTTTGACTTGCTAATTGCTCATGTGACTAAGGTTCAAGTGATGACTGAGGATCAGAGGAAGTCTGGTGCTTAAGCTATTCAGCTCACATAAAATTCATACATTTTATTTTATTATTTGGCTTCTATAGGTGAAAGCAGAACTTTAATTTTAAAATATTTTAATTAAAAAAAGAGTAAAACAAATTTGCAGACTTCTGATTTCCACAGATATTTGAACAACACTGAATTAAAATGGAAATGACTTGATCCCCATTCTGTACATTCAAATATACCCAGAACTAAGCAGGCTTACCAAGGCAAGTGGGAGCCATCCTTGTTGCATAGTGCTTATGCTGGTGATTTCTGCAGAAATTGCACTTTCTTTTTAAAAAAAGAAAAAGTTTATAGACCTTTTTTGCAATGAAAATAATCTTCAAAATATGAAACACTGTAGTTTATTGCTTTCCTGCAACCACAGATAACCTCCAAAGTCTTTGCTGCTGTCTGTATTTTCCCACGCCCCAGATAAGTACAATTAACAATATTCTGGTCATTTTCACTGTTTCACTGCTGTTCAGACCTTTGAAAGAAGCAAGGAAACTGTCAAGACTCATGTGAGTAAAATGCTGCTGCTTAGGAAAGTTGAGAAACAGCAGCCAAGTCAGCCACTGGAGTTACTCATAACAGAGGCTGATAGAAAGTTAGGCCTTGTCTACACTATAAAATGGCATGATGGCTGGGTATGACAATTGTCAATAATTGTATTAGCTGAATAACACTGACTGTCAGTTTACATGATTGGCAAGTGTGTTCAAACGCAGTACAGATTTGTAAAAAGGACCAGGCCTTACAATAGAAAACCTATCCCATCTGTACCAGCTAGGAAGCTTTGAGCAGGAAGGAAGGGGGTTAGAAAGCTTGTTCTCCTTTCTAGGTCAAGAGAAGGGATTGAAATGTATGTTTCGACTAGCCAATGTCTAATACAAAAAGAGAGAGCCCCAAAGTAAGGTCCAAGGTAGCACTATAGTAGAAACCCCAGTGCTCTTTCCTTTCCCCTGACAGGCAGCAGAGTAATTGGGGTAGACATTTTACCAGTGCATTACTTCCAGCCTAACTGGTATATGCACCTCTTCCTTCTCCCCCTCCCTCTGCCTTTGTATCTGCCTCTGGCCAGAAGGTTTTGTGCTCTAGATAGTCAGTGTCTGATAGAAAATGTTGGGGGAGTTTTATGTCCCTCTCCACCCTTTTAATGCTAGTAACTATTAGTAGTGCCATGCTTCCCTGGGCACCCCTAAAATCTTAGGACCAAGGGCATATGTGCTTGCATTCACTTGGCACTGGGTGAACTGGTCTAGGTTAATGCAGCAGTATTAATTTATGTTGCATATAGGTGGATGGAGATCTTGCTCTCTATGCCCCCTTTCCTTCCTACCTATGGAGCCTAAGGGGACTGCAGAGAAATCAGGAGCATGCTGCAGAGCTGCCACTTCCCCTTCCATGGTCCAGATCTGCTGAGTTTCCCTGACTTACAATCTCAAGCCTACAACATGTGATCTGAAGTTATCAGCCAAGTCAGCCACGTCATTTGCTTTAGTTTTCTCCACTGCTGGTTCTGACGTAAATACTCTTTACATATGGCTTGAGAAATATTTGCCAGAAGGGTTCCACGGCCCCACAGAGAGAGGAACAAAGATAACATCTTGAGCAGAAACCAAAGCTAGGCATGCTGCACTTCCTGACAGCCTTAGAAAATAGGATGTCACCTGCTATCCACAAAATGACTAGCTTGTACTTATCTTTTGGGGGTTTTTTTAAGTGTCGCTTTCTGGTTTTCCTCTCCTACTCTAAGCAGGTGGTTACATTGATTATGGAAAAGGCAAATGGAAGATCTATGAAAGAGATGCACTTTACTTCATTCTAGGAGAAAAGACATGAGCCTCTTTCCCTTTGTAAATGACAGGCAGGGAAATTAAAATGTGGAAACTTACGTTGAGGGGCTGATTTCCTACCCTATTGTAATCTAGATAATCTTTTGATACTGGTGTGCACTGTCAGGATTTTTTTTTTTTTCAGAAATTCCCATTATCTGAACCTTGTGATCTTCTGCTTTTCTTTCCATGAGACCAGTGAACTGAATGATTGTAAGAGCATGGGGCACTTATTCATTTTTAGCAAACATGCCATTTCTAGGCAGGTTTGCAAAGTGTTTTGAAAAGAACAATAAAAAATGCAGAGTTTTGTGCAGTCAGCTGTGAATGGGGACTGAATATACAGAAAAATCTGACAGAACTCATTGTGTTTGGATTTTTTAAAGTTTTTAGGCAACACAACTAGAATTAATTTTAGGTAAGAGTTCATTGACTTATGAAATCTGAAGGAAGGAGAGCCCCCCTTAGTCTAATTTGTTTTTATAGTCGTCTTATTTAACCTGGATTTGAGAGGGTGGATGCTACTTGAGTTGGAATGTTCTCAGTGTTTGTGGATTGGAGAGTAATTTGGTTGAAATAGCATTGATTTTAGATTTCTGTAAGAATTTTTATTAGTGGGAAAATATTTTATATAAATTGAAAAAATAAATGAAGAAAAAGTATAAACTTGGAATAAAGAAGTTGGAAAGGACAGGCATACTTTTTCAGATTGCTGAACTGCCTGTGCATCATCGGGGTCCTCTTGCACTAACAGATTTGAACACTGAGTATTTTCTCACTTGCATCTTAAAATCAAACTCTGTATTTTTTCTGTAGCTTATCCTGAGGCAGGTACTAGTGGTGATGCACCATTTAATTTGTACCTTGGTATTATACAAACTGTATTTTGCTTCTCTCATTGTTTGCTGATCAATATCCTTGATCATAGTTATACTGCGTTGAGAGCCAGTGTTCTTTGAGAATCATAGTTGAGAAGAGAAATGATGCTTTTTTGTAAAGCTGTTGTTCAGTTCTGACATAAAAACAAGGTATATTATTAACACTTTCTTCTTCAGTGTACTGCTAATTATGTGTAGATTTACTAGTAATATATGAACTGTATAATAAATGCACATTCCTCATCCTGATTCTTTAAGAATCCTTTTATCTGAAACTATTTCTTTAGATGCTAATAATGTTACTAAGATTTACTTCTGTTTGCCTTTTACAGGTACTGGTTAGAAAACTAAACAGTAATGGAGTATATGAGCACCGATAGCGACAATAAAGAGGAGATTGACTTGTTGCTAACACACTTACAGATATCTGATGTGATAGACATTATGGAGAGCCTTTACCCAAAAGGAGATCTGGCAGTTTATGAAGACAGTCTGATTACTGTGTGCCAAGAAACAAATCAAAATGAGGAATGTACAGAATCCTTGTTATTCCATGGAAGTGAGGTTTCTTTGCTGTCATGTGTCAGGTTCGGGACTGAGGAAGACTTGCTCGCTTTTGCAAACCAGATATCTAACACTGCGAAGCAAATTAACGGGCACAGACGACAAGAATCTGGAATCCTATTAAATATGGTACGTCATTTTGCATGAAAAAGAGATTAGAAATTTTGAATGTAATTATTGCAAACTAAAAGCAAACCTACAAATTCTTAAATACACACTGATGCAGTAACACCCACTAGTAATAATAGCAGGTATATCAAATTGTAAGAAAAAGAATCATCAGTAAGATTATTCCACTCAGAATTTAATCAAAAAGCATCTCCTAAAAAGTCAAAATTGGTATGGTGTATCTCAAAAGAATTACTTCTCCTCTTAGTGCTTCCTGTGGAAAATATAATAATCTGATACATACGCAGTCCACTAAATATTGTGGAAAACTACAGTAAGGAATGGTTACCAGTGCAGTGATGGTTTAAGAATTATAGTACACTTGGCTACCATAACTCTCAAATGTCCTTCAGTTTGAGGCACATCATACATTTCAGTCTCAAACTTATTTGCATTCCACAGAAGTCTGGTATCTTTCTACTTCTCTTGTTGAAAACTACTTACACCTGAAATAAACCATCATGGTAGAAAGAATTATTCACACAAAAAGAATGAAGTCCAGAGCATTTAAAGTTTCTAGCATGGTTTGTTTTGGGGGGTATTTTTTGGTCTCCCTCATTTTGGATTTTTGCCAATTTTGCATCCCACATGTGGCACCTGCTACATAGAGAAGTATGTTTGTTACTCTGACATACTCCCTGTTGGAAAACCCTGCATCATGAATTTGGGGAACATTTGAACTCTGGACTCAAGCCACCTTTTATCCACAGCCATGAATAATAACCGTTAGCGATGGCTTTCAGAGCAGTCCTATTATTACATACTGTAAGGTTCAAAATTAAAAGCTTATTGTGAATTGGTGGAAATCTAAAAGTAGGGGCTGGTAGTTCCAATGATTTTTGACCATGGGTGTGAAGAACTTGTTGACTCAAAGGTCTGGTCATCCTTAAATCTGCTAATACAGTTGTCTTACAGCTGTCAGGAGACCTTGAGATTAAAGATTGAGTATATATAAATAACAAAGACTAGTTCCAAACCTGAATGAAAAACAAATGAGTGTAAACTCTCAAATGTGATGTTTATTGTATACTGAACACTATTTCCTGAGTTCAAAATTCTCTCTGTCTCTATTCTAATCTAAATATTTGCATGGTCCCCCTCACCAAAACACTCATTTTCCATGTGTTCTTTCCATTGTGTTGGTCGGTGTGATGTGTCCCCCTGGCATTATCTTAACTAATCCCTATCATCTCAAATGTTTATATTAAGTATTGCAAACAGTATGGTATTTTGGGGACCATATGTTCGCTTTTTCAACTAGATGACACTGAAATGTGACTTTGCTTATTTATGCTATTCATAGAAACTATTTAAAATATTTTGGTGCGTGTTTGTGACGCACCTAGGTAGACTTGAGGTTAGGTACACGGTTATTTTGTCTGTGTATAATTTATGCTGATAACAGACATGTATGCTTGAACCAGCTCCTTGCACGCAACCAGTTAGGCAACTGAGGAGTGGAGCCTGGGGTATTGCAACAGTTCCCCATTATGTGGATCCGTCCACTAGTCTCTGCCCATTGAAACATGGAGAGGGGCAGGGAAGGTGCCGTAATGACTGGAATTTTTGGTCTGCTGCGGTGCAAGCAGAGTAGTTTCACTGCCTTCAGTTGTTGATGGGACAGATGTCCCTACATCCTGTTCTTTTGCCTCCACAGAGAATCCTAATATTATAGCTTCAGTACTGGGACTTCATACTAAGGTGCAGGAATTGCCTCTTAATGAAAAGACTCCAGGGTTTCTGGTTTTTAGTTACCACTGTAACCTGTGTTTTATTAACCAAGTTATGCTGCATTTTTCAAGTTCCAAAGGGGCAGCCGTGTTAATTTAGGTTTAGCTGTATTTTTCAAGCCACTTTAAATTCCAGTAGATATAAATAAATTATGGTATGGTGATCACAACGTAGGGAGCTCTTTATTTTGTTACATGTTCAGTCGCATATTCCACTGAGGTGAGGAATCAATTGCCATCACAAATAGCAAAAATTGCTGTGATAACACACTAGTAATTTTGATGTTTGACAGATTGAGGCTTCAGTTCTTAGTTTCTATCTTAAGATTTCACCTTGTTTTTTTAAAATTACCATTGAACCTTGAAGATTACTTCAAACAATCTCTACTTTCTAAACAACCCAGTAACTAGACTTAACAAAAGTGAAATTACCAATAGTCATGTTGGTCTTCCTTTACCCTGGGGCTGACTATATGTTTTGGGGGCTTCCAAATAAAAAGGCCTATGTTTTCCAGAATACAGGCTTGCTTTTGCATCTTCTGACAGAGTCATCCAGGTTTGTTCTTTTAGAGTTTTGGAAGAAGAGTGGGTGTACTGATGATATTTTGTGGTAGAAGAAAGTATGAGAAATTTTTATAAGGTGAAAACTATCTTTGGCAGAAGTCATAATAGTTTCTTACAAACAGTGGGGGGGTTTTTTATGATAGTACACAGGGATACAGAATACCAGCACCTTTTTTGGCAGCCTAGCTGGGGGCAGGGTGGGGTCAGCAGGGAAAAGGAGCGCGGGGCTCCTGTCCCTAGCCAGCCCCAAGTGGGGCCGCGGAGTCAGCAGAAGGATGGAGCGCGCTGCTTCTGTCCCCTGCCTGCCCTGCTGCCCAGCTGCGTGGCAGGGTCAGCAGTTGAAAGGAGTGTGCCACTCGAAGAATGGGGGTGGGAAAGGCATTTTTCAAATTTCCTATCAAGATATGAGTACCGGTATCTTTTACCAAAAAAACATTGCTTACAAAGTAGCTGCTAGTTTCTAAAAGATGGGGGAAAATCACTGAGAAATATGTAACTGCAAAATGTGTTGCATTCTTGAACCTCTATGCTAGCAATATATCGAATAAACAGAGAAATGGGCATTAAACTTATGCTACTTTTTCCTCGGTTTTTGCTCCGCTGTCCACGCATATGTATAATATAACAACTTGTCTTTGTGTTGGCTCATAATCTTCAAAATAGAAACAAAAATGTATCATTATTTCAACATCTTGAAACAAGTTGAATATTAAATATGTACAATCTCACAATTGTAGATAGATCCAGTACATAAACATCAGTTTTGTCAGTCAAGAAAATCTTTTCCTTATCAAAAATTGTCTTCATGCACAGACAGTTAAGATTTGTTTTTACACAAATGACACTTTAAGAACATTCATCTCCACAACATGCTATTGTGGGTAGTGTGCAACTGAGGAGCTTTGTAATACAGTATGTGAGATGCCTTGCCTCATAGTTGTGAAACTAATGTGCTGCCTTGGTCCATTTTTGTTATATGAATTCCTTGTTAACCTTGTTAAATCCCAGTAAATAGACTATCCATATCTGGATCGTAATATCTTCAAAGTAATGTAAGACCGAATTAATTGGAAATGTGTTAACTAGAAGTATACTAGAATCAAAGATTGAAGTGCTTAATATCTCGTCAATAACACCTAGCAGATTTATAACAACTTTGTTTCATAGTATAATTCAAACAATGTGAGGACACATAGTAAAGTCAAGCCATATAACTAACTTTTAGTAAGCTGCAAAAAAAATCTCATTTCTGGGTCATTTGTAAGTCTTATTCCTCAGCACTGCATGTGATGTTGGGAAATGCAGAAAGTTTTACTCATCTTCTGTAGCATAGTCTGTGAGTAACAGCTATGTGGCAAAACAAGTTAGCAGATTCCAGTAAAGAACAAACAAGCCCTCAGGTGAATTTACACAAGCCTCCTGGTTAGTCTCAGTAAATGTGATGATGTTGCCAGGCAATTAATTGCAATTTAAGAAGATTAATTATTGGATAAAAATGTAAATATATCTGCCAGGAATGAGTATACCTCACATGCTATTCTCATTCAATGTTTCTAAATAAAGACTACTAAATATATCAGGGGAATCACATGTATGTAAAGGTGTGGCTCAGGAAACGCTGAATTAAGTAGACTTAAATGATGCTTCTTTCATAGCACGTGTAGAATTTGCTGAAGTACCTAACTTTCTAACACTTTGTTTCTCTGCCTTTTTCCCATCTTTTATAGATCGCGCCGAAAAATGGGCGCTATCAAATTGACTCCGATGTGCTCTTGTTTCCATGGAAGCTGACTTACAGGAATATTGGTTCTGATTTTATTCCTCGAGGGGCTTTTGGGAAAGTGTACTTGGCACAAGACAGAGAGACAAAAAAGCGAATGGCATGCAAGCTGGTATGTTAGTATGGTGGTTTTCTCCCTGAGTAAATATTATACAATGCGATACGTTTAATGAATTATAAGAGGATATTTCTACATTTAATTTCAGTGCCCAGTTGGTATATATCACTGTTGGCTTTATTGGTTTACATGGGCAGGGGGAGTAGTCGACAATTAACCTTTGCACTAAACCATTTTTTTCAAGAGGGCTTCGTGTTCGAATTGCTAAGCAGAGCATTTTTTTCTATTTCACTGTCAGCAAAAATTTGAAATGTTGCATTCTTCATTTTTTAAGAAACATTTCTTTAAAGGAAAAGCCTCATTTTGGGGAAGTGAGAGGTAAAGGCTTCAGCATTCTAAAAACATGCAGTGATTTGTGCAACTGCCATGCTGAGCAAACCCATTGCTTAATTACTACTCTTTAGAGGTCTTTACATTGAATCTTATAGCAATCAGTATGACAGACTATTGGGAGTGTAATTCTGGCCCCATTGAAGTCCATGGAAAAACTCTTATTGACAGACTCAAATGGAGCCAGGATTTTATCCTGACTCTCTCTTGAATGGGAAAGATTTGCATCAAGGCCCAAATTCAGCAGCACACTGAAGAGCCATTGATTTCACTTGGACTTAAGCACATGTATAAATGCTTTCCTATATCAGGGCTTACATAAGATTAAATATGTGCAATATCATTATTTGCTTTGAGTGTATTATAAGGATGAGTAGAAAAGATCCATGCTTTTCAGCAGCCTAGGTTCTGTTTCAGACATTTCTTTTGTGTGAAAACAACTTAGTGTTTATCTTCAAAGCACTATCATATCTTTAGTTAAAAAACAAACAAACGGGAGGGTCAAACTAAGCCTCTAGTGGTGCGATGCTCCAGGCCTTCCCATCTCCCCTTCCAGTCTATGTAATAATTCCAAGAGTAGGTGCCCTCCATGCCTTTGTTCAGGGAACATGGACCTGGCATTTCCCCTCTGCAGACGAGCTGGAAGGAGGGGCTCACATGCGCTTTCCTGCCCTCATGCACCCAAACTGGGACTGATTTCTTTTAGCACTTAAACATAGCACACCTCAGGGTTTGGACTGTGCCGCTGTGCACATTGCAAACAATACTGCTCAATGAAATAAAAAGTAACCAATGAAACAGTTAGTTTGTGGTCATGAGTGAGAAATAAAAGAAGGGCTGTTGATCTTTCTGTAGCTGCAGATCACTGCTCTCTATTTTCAATCTTTGTCACTTAAAGAATAAACAAAATTTGAATGGTCATTTCTCAGTGACTTTCTTTACTGTCCTACCTGCAGTAGCTTTGTGATACTGAGCAGGATGTAACCAAAGTTTCTGAAGCGCTGAACATGTTTGTTCAGCTGCAGGTCTATCTAGGGACAGCCACATCTGTTCAGACATATGTTGTCAGCAGTGGATGATTCTCAGAGTCTAGATGGGGCTTCAGGTGGCTAATGGGAAAATAGAGGGTTCCACCCGCCCCTTTTCTTCTAAGCGGAGAAGTTTGGTCAGAATTTTGCATGCTCTTTAGGTTTGATAGGAATGGATCTTGCTAAATCACTTTGTCTGATCCAGGACAGTCTCTTTGGACATGAGTTGAAAAGCTGTATCCGTTTTACACAGGAAGTGTCTGAAACAAAAAGGAAGAATAATTCAAGATGGCAAAAACAAGCCTATTTTAATGAGTAAATAGTTGGTTTTGTCTTTGTTTTCAGTTTAATATATAGAAAACTTAGTCTTAGAATGGCTGATTTCCCAATAAGGTCTGTTCTAGCTGTTCTTACTTCATTTTGTTTCAATATGGTAGGTCCCAGTGGAACAGTTTAAACCATCAGATGTTGAAATCCAGGCCCGCTTCCACCATGAGAATATTGCTGAATTATATGGTGCTATCCTGTGGGATGAGACGATCCATCTCTTTATGGAAGCCGGGGAGGGAGGATCTGTCATGGAAAAGTTGGAGAGCTGTGGGCCTATGAGAGAATTCGAGATCATTTGGGTGACTAAACATATCCTCAAAGGACTTGATTTCCTTCACTCAAAAGGAGTCATACATCATGATATAAAACGTAGGTATCTTACATTCTTGAAAAGGCTATTTTTTGTCATTGTTACACCAGGAGTACTTACACATTGTTAATGCTTCTTTTTTAGAAGCTAGTTCTGAGGCGCCAAAGCCCCTCAAGTCCTATTGTCCTTAGCGGGGAGTTGGTTGACACTCAGTAGCTCACAATATTAGGCCCTCTGGATAGGAGCTATTTAAACTTATCTTTTGGCTGCTTTATTTTAATTATTCTGATGCGCTGAAATCTCACTGTTTCTTCCAGCTGGGAAACCTCTAAAACCCCTTCAATAACCCAGTTTTAAACAACAATAATAATAAAAATACCTGAAGAGTTCACACATACATTATCAGGGTGGTTGGGTCAAAACTTTGCCTCTCTCTGTTTTGTGCCAGGGTGAGCATTTTGTCCTTCTGTTTTAGTTTTATGTTATTGGCGTGAGTGCTGTCGCTTTGCGTTACTATTTCGGAGACTTTGTTCCCATTCTAATTGAACTAAGCATATGGTTATTGGAGATTATGGTTTACCTTATATCAAGACACCTGTAAGCGTTAGTGCCCATAAATATTACTTCTGCCCAGCAACCCCACTCTAGGTCAAATTCTGTTTGCCTTTCTCTGGGAAGCAGGGTTTTTAATTAGTATTTGACAGCTAATATTTATTTTCCAGCTGATTCTTGTTAAATGTGGAGGCTTAAAAGTGGGACTTGAAACATTTGAACTATTATTATTAGAGGAACAGTACACAAAAGGCTGAGCACAGTAGTTTGTTGAGTTGTTGAATCTGTGCATGTGATTTTAAAAAAAAAAAACTCCTTACATTTGTTGTGGTAGAGGTAAAGCTTTGAAACCGGGGCAACTGTTAAGTTAAATCATATTTTTTCCTATTTGCATTTTGCATGTCTTTTTTCAGTAAACATCTTGCAAACGAATTTACAGTCATTGGCCTTAATAATGGAGTTAATTAAAAGACTTTTTAAACACTGCATTTGGATGATGGGGCAATAAAATAACTAATACATGTTTGAAGTTTGAAAGAGTTTAAACTTTTTTTTTCTTTTTTTTTTTAAATTTCAAGCAACTTTTTACTTCCCTGTTTGGGCTGGATTAGGAGCAGTAGCTGGGTAGATCAAAACAAAGCACAAGTTCTGATTGCTGTCATCACAACAGTGTGTTGGGGATGCATTGCATCATTTGTGGTGACAAGAGGCATTGATGAAGAGAGATTGGGGGTAAAAGAAGAGCTATATCTGAAAGGCGCCAAGCAACCAGCAGCCACGCAGACAAAAGTGCGTGCCTGTACGCACTTTAATACAAAGCTGGACAGGGTGATACCAGCAGTTTTTTCCTCCCCCCATTTCTATCTGGATGCCAAGCTTGACCATGGTAGAGAATATGTTGTTGTTGGAAAACCAACTGAACACAGAGGTTGTTGAGCAGGAGGAGGGCTGTCTCCTCTTCCTGGAGCTTTTTGAGAATTCATCCATTTTAGAAGATGACATTTCAAGAGTGAATTTATATAAAATCTCAGGAGTATGGCATGGTAATGGAGTCTCCTGTCCCCTTTTGGTGGAGGGGCAGTGTGCAGGTTTCTCTCTCTAGCCTTCCTTTTGAGGAGAGCAGGCATTGGTGAAACGGATGAATGTTTCTTTAAAGGAGAAGAGGTCGAAAGGGACTCTCAGCTGGGACAATATTTCTTTTCCCTCCAGGGTCTCTTGATGATGAAATCTCAAATTCCAGGATCTGCTTAAGGTTCTTCTACCAACAAGTCCTCCTTTTGCCATCCTCGGTGGACGAGTTGTTTGTGGGGAGCAGGTCTCTTGCAAGCCAGGCACAGGAAGAGAAACTCCCCCTTGGCTTTCAGCTGCAACTCTCTGAGCTCTGCCTTATTTTAATCCATGGCTAGGAAGCTGTGGTATCAAATTGCCCTTTTGGGGCCAGATCCCAGGCCTATTAAAGTCGCTAGGAGTCCTTCCGTCCACTTGAAGGAGCTTGACTCTTGGAATTGCCTGCCCTGTCAAAACGTGGAATTACTGGAAATCTTGTGTTAGAGCTTACCCAGATAAGATTTCAATCACTTATCTCAAACTCTGCAGTCTGGGGAACAATATGTATTTTCAGGTGCCTGGGAGAACCAGTTACTATTTGTGTTTGTAGCAGTGTCACGGTCTGCACTGTGTTCACTTACGCACTATATTAATCTGTTTCCTCATAACTGTGCTAAAAGATGTTTACAAATCTGTGAAAGCAGAGAGCAGACTCATAACCAGAAAAACAGCTAAAGTTCACTTCAGAACTACTAAGGTGGAAAATGACGAGTCTGCTTCATTTTTAACTTGCACAAAAGCGGATTCTTAGTGACCAGGAGGATGGGTGTGGTTTTGGTTTTTTAATTTTGGACAAACAAAAATTCCTCTTTTTAAATGCAGATATCTTCCGCTGCTTATTTGAAAAGAAAAATGGCTGCAAGGGTTTAGCTCAGACTTTCCATACAAACAAACAAATAACCTGTGGGCAGAGCTCTAAGATGGAAAGTTTCACCCCCAAAGAGTTGAGTGGGTTTGTTTTGTTTGTTTTAAGTAAGTTCTGAGCAATTGGAAACAACACTAATGAGATATTTTACATCAAGTTATCTTGATGTTCATTACCCTGAAAATTGCAACTACATAATTAATATGTGATACTGCGGATTAATTCATACTTGCATTCTGGGTCTAGGATAACTTCTGCATCATATGACCAGCACTCTGATTTAAAAGACTATCTTGGATACCTATAGGAAACCATGAAAAACCCTCAAAACAGGCCAGTGGCCAGGGAAGTAGCCACTCTGTGCATGTTCCCTTTCAAGTCATTTTCTCCAGGAAAACCACTAAAAAGGTTTAGTGTAAAGAACAGTATTGAATTCCATTCTGCACTGCTGAGTTGTACTGGAGGGACAGTAAGGCATAGGTGTGATGCCAGCAGCATCATGACAACTGAATTATGACTACTCCCAGAGTGTCTTTGGGCTCAGAGCTATGCAGAAAGAAAAGCCCAACATGTGAAATCCCTGAACTACACAGGGTGTAGATATCTCTCTTGGCTCTGAATCCTAAGACCCTTGAGGATTTGGAGGCTCCACCGTATATCTGCTCCATGAAGCCCAAAACCCTTGAGATGACCCAAGTGGGATTTTTAGCACTCTGCCTATAGCATTTACTGTTGGAAGATAGAATCTGACTCAGAAGATCAATGTAGTACTTGGAGCTACATAACTTGCTGCCAGTGGTCACGTTGATCTCTGAAGTGACCGTCTACGCTCGATATGTGTTTAGAGTTTGGGCTGTCTTCCCTTTTCATGTTTTAGTTCTGCATGAGACGTTTATGCTGCAGAATAAGAGACATGATTGCTAGAACTTAACAATTTATCTTTTGTTTGCTTGCCTTTAGCCAGCAACATTGTTTTCATGTCAACTAAGGCCGTTCTGGTGGATTTTGGTCTCAGTGTTCAAATGACCAACGACACATACTACCCCAAAGACCTCCGAGGAACCGAGGTATGAGTATCTGCCTGTGGAAAGTCCTGTGATTATCTCCTAATTGCATTGTAGTGATTCTCAGACTTTCCAGGTGGATGCTTTTTAGGAGAAGAACTGCTTGCAGAAACTTCCATGACATTAATATGTCTTATAATTTTTTTTTAATCTATTTTTCTCACACTTAACTAATTTTGTGGCTTAATGACAATTGACTCTTTAGATTGGGGACTGGGGAGCTGTGGCTGTTCTGTCTTGCAAATTTGATTTATTCTCCTCCAACTAGTCAATTTCCTCACTATAGTTAAATCCAGAGCTAAGAGCGAAATTCTGATCTCACTAAAGCCAATGGTAAAGCTCCCTTTAACTTCAGTAGGGCCAGGGTTGCACTCTGAGGGATAGCTCCACAAAGGGATTTAGGTGCCTAACTGCCACATTAGGTGCCTAAATCTAACATTTGTTTGCCCAAACCCCACCTCAACGGCAGCTAACCCTGTATCTGAATTCCCCAAGTACCTAAGTTTCTGTGCTGAGCATGTGCAAAACCATCTCCATCCTGACACCTGGTGCCTAGCTCATGCTAAATCCCCAGCAGGATCCTCAGACTAGGGGTTTCCCTCTAGAGGTGTCTAAGATAGATTTTTAGGCCCTGATTGCATATAGCTGCAGCTCTTGCGTAACCAGTGGAGCTATTCACATATTTAAATCTTTCCCAGATTGGGACCTTGCTTAGTAACTCAGAAGCAGCAGTTAGCTTGGATGGATGAAAAAAGTGCGGCCTTACTTTTTATTGCCAAAGAGGCTGTGCTAAAGGAAATGTTTTCATGGAAATGCTGACTCTTGTCATTTTGATAGCCTTTCCAAGCAAAGAATAAGTATGTGTTTAAAGCAGCTGTTTACATAATCCTCTCAGGAGTGACATGCAGCTGGTAAGGGCAGAACAGATGAGTACATTTCAAAGACGCAACTGAAGTTTCAGGAACATTTTGTTTTGGGAGGATGCTGGAACGGTTTTGCTGGCTTTCCAGTCAGATGAGTTCACCTTTTTACCTCCTTAAAAATAACTAGCTCTGTGGCATTAACCTGATAAAATGACTTTTAATGGCACGTGACAGTGTTGGATATGGAGTATTGTGTTGGGAAATTGGTGAAATCCTGAGGGGGACTTTCCAAGGAAGGGAGAAGATGAGTGTAAATAGGAACTATTTAGGTTTGTGGAAAGGAAAGGTGGAGTTAGGCTTGCTTGGAATTACGCCAAGAGTGCATGAGCCAAGTTCAGCTTGGTGAGAAAAATACACTCTTTATTTATGTAGGATTGATTAAATGACTCTGCAATATGAAACCAGTTAGGTGCCCGCAGTTCTGTACCTTCACAAGGCATGCACAGATTGATCCAGTCCTTTAGTGCGTAGATACATATCTTCCTCCTGCTTTGCAAAAAGGGCACAGAGGGGGTGGAAGTCCTCAGTATTTGCGATGCCTTTGGTGCGTTGCATTCTTGTAAGAGACGGAGAGGTGGAGGAGACTTTCAAACTTTAGGTGAGCATTTGTGGGGATACATGCAGGCTACCCCTTGGAGCCTGGAAGGAGAGAGACATGCCATCATCTCCCTCCACCCCCCACAACCCTCAGCAATGCCTGTGTGGCTTACAAGGTTGCTGCGTCATCCTTGGTGGCCTAACGGCCAGTGGCCTGCTTGTGTCACCTCCAATCTCTGAAAGCCTTAGTGGGATGGTTACTGCTGTTCACTGTGTCTAGGGAGGTATTTACACTGCAATCAGGGCTCTCTTATCAGAGTGGTAACTGGTGGCATAACTCCATGGCGTAATGCTCTGTGCGACTTGCCACTCCTGCAGCAGTTCGTCAAAGAGCAATTCACATGTTTTTCTTAAAATAATCCAGGTGCTGGTTTATCAATTGTTGGGAGGGATTTAGAAGGGGGAAACGTAAACCAAAGTGAATAGGTGGGCGGGCACGCTGTGCAATGGCCTGTCAGAATTTAGCTCCCCAGGTCCAGGAGCCGTAGCAGAGCTGCGCAGGCAGAGGCTGCCTGCGTGTTGCCTCAGGCATCCTAGCCAGCGGGTTGCTGAATGGAACTGCCTGCCTCCGAGTGAAGTTCTCCCCAGGCTGAACATAGCCGCGTGGCAACTGTTGAGAACTTGCATGATGTTAATTGAAAAAATGGGGAGTGGTGCTGTTGCTGCTCAAATTGTGATGACTAATGTGGGGGGAGACAAAGGCAGAGGCTCACCTTCCTTTGCATGTCCTTCCCTCCCAGATTTACATGAGCCCTGAAGTGATACTCTGCCGAGGTCACACGACGAAAGCGGACATCTACAGCATGGGGGCTACCATCATTCACATGCAGACAGGCAGCCCCCCGTGGGTGAATCGATATCCTCGGACCTCATATCCATCATACCTCTATATAGTAAGTAGCCGTAGAACAGCCTGGATCGGCCAGCCAAAGAGAGAGACCCTTAGGTTCTTGTTGATAAGTCTCCAAACTGCCAGGGGACTTTGAAAGTATTCACTGCCAGAAAGAAATAGAATAAAGCAGAAAAGCAGGTTTTGATAATCTAGGAGGAGGCAGAGAGTCTGAGATGGAGCTAGTGTTAAGATTAAACAGGTACAGTTTTACAGTGCTTGGATGTACTGTGGGGATGGGCTTAGAGTTGTGCAAAACACAGTCATTTCAAGTCCACATGGTTCCCATTTCTAGGAGTTATGGCGTTTGACGAAGCCTAAAAAGTCCAGAGCAAAATTAATTAATTAACCTCTAAATTCCACTCGATTTTGACAGGAGCCGGGTGAATGTCTTATGCATAATGCCTTAAATGGGCTCCAGTTTGCTTAGAAGGTTTTTCAGGCCTTTGGGTGAACGGGTGTGAATCTTCCATTTACATTTAAATGTGGAAGCAGGTGGGTTTTGCAAGATTACGTGGTCCATTGAGACTGTTCAGCACAGCACTAGAGTGCCACGTTTATAACTTGTGAATTATGAGAGGGAAATTCCCATGCGTCCAAAACTTCCTCGTTGCCATTGGCAGTATCGTCTTAACTCTGAGATTTGTTTCTCTCTTGTTTGCTAGATACACAAGCAAGCTCCCCCATTAGAGGACATAGCGGAAGATTGCAGCACCAGCATGAGATTGTTTCTAGAAGCCGCCCTGGAAAGGAACCCAAATCACAGACTCTCTGCTGCAGACTTACTGAAGCACGAGGCCTTGCACCCACCACGAGAGGAGCAGCCACGCTGCCAAAGTCTGGACTCAGCTCTGTTTGAAAGGAAAAGGCTGCTGACGAGGAAGGAGTTGGAGTTGCCAGAAAACATTGCAGGTACAACATCGAGCTTGGGCTTTTATCTTGTATTCCCCATAAACTATATTTACTGGCACAAATGAAGAGCTGGGGCAGATCAGTAACAATATAGATGACATGAGGTCAGATGCAGATCTCATTAAAAACTCCAGTTGACTCCAGTAACACCAGAATTTGGCCTAAATTGTATAATTCCAGAAGAATCAGCTTGCCAGAAAACCCTAGCTGTCCTCCAGGACAGTTTTTTTTTTTTTTTTTAAGTGTATATAACTTTCCTGAATTGTTTGAACTCTCTCCAGGACCAAGGCCATTTCATTATTAGCTATTAGATGTTTTGTTTTAAAATACGACTGTCTTATTTTAAAAACTCTTTTATACCTTGACCATAAAGTTGGAGTGTCAGCACTGACGTGCGAGGCCTCTGAAAGGGGGCTATTTAAAACAAAAAGCAAATGATTACATGTGTGCCAAACCACCATGCAATGTGCAATACCTGCTTATCAGTAAGGCATGAACCAATTCAAATCTTAATGGGTCCAAGGATAAAATATCAGATCCAAAGAGAAATCGGATGCCAGCAACCTGTTAACAGATTATATTTCTCTTTCCCTTTCTTTTAAAATATTTGTCTTCTACAAATACTTGTAAAATTGGGTGGCTCCATCCTGGCAACCGCATTTTAAGAAAACAAAACAAAACACAACCAAACAACCCCCCCAACCCTGGAGCACTTTCTTTGATTTAAATAATTTAAGAAAACACCTATGCATATTCAGCAACACAGCAAAACTCCAGCAGCATCCAAGTACTAAAAATAAAACTGTTCCTATAATGGAGCCATCCTGCTGTTTGCTTTGTTGGGTGCACAGTCATTCCAAAGATGAGGCTCCATTGGGGATCAAGAGACCTTTGGCCATTAATCTGGGATTCTGAGTTAGGAGTGTGAGTGCCTGGGATACTCATTATAAAAGTGCTTGACGGAGTCCTGACGTTGCAATAGCTTCTTCAAAGCCATTGCACATCATTTCAGAAAGTGCAAAGTAAAGCACAGGATCAGCCTCAGTTCTGTTCTTTGCACTACCTAAGTGGAGATATAATCTGGCCAGTGGAGGCTAATTCTCAACTGGCATAATGCCAGCAGAACTCCCTCTATTTCACCAGCCTCCCCTTTGGAATCCTGGGGATGATGGAATCCTAGGAGATGATGGAGCGCCTCTTCCATATGATATTTCCCAGCTGGTAGATGGGTCTTTAGAAACCGTACACAACTTTCATCCCGTTTTATCATCAGGGCCCTGGCAGCATCAGAGCCTGGGGGTTGTAACCACCTCCAGTCCACCCATCTCCATCTCAGATTCTGAGTGACTCTGGCCCTTTTTTGTCTATAGATGCTGATGACTTTCAATGTTTTGCTTACAAATGAAGCTTTTTTGAATAAATCCCCAAAAGAATAAAAATAAAAACGAAGCTATTTTTAAAAAAAGGTCACCACTATTTTAAATGAGTTTCTGTATTAGATCCTAATTAACACATTTCATCTCTTTTCTTTTCAGATTCTTCTTTGTGTACAGGGAGTTTGGAGGAATCAGAGATGTTAAAGAGACAAAGGTCACTGTACATAGACTTTGGAGCTCTAGCTGGCTACTTTAACATTGTTAGGGGACCCCCAACACTAGAATATGACTGACTCGAGTGATTTCGTGCATCTGCTGGTCAGAATTGGAAATCTGCCTCAAGCTAACTTTGTACATAGAACGATGCCTTTTTAAGCTGTAAAGAGTGAATTGCTTTTAACGGCACAGATGTTTAAGCTAAACCCTTTGTGGACACTGGTAAAGATCTCCCAAGCAATAACATGTTGTTCTCTGTTAGCAAACCAACAATATGAAGGAGACAAGAACACCGTGCTGGGAATATTGTTACCTGGAGACTTTCTATGCACTGTGTGTTTTTGTACATGCACTTTACATCTATTTAGATTTTATAGAAGTGGAACATTTTTTCATTTTAAAAAATTGACTGCTGGGGCCAAGTCCTCCAGTGTAGCCAAGCTGCACTGATTGTATGACTGACTGGGGAGACTTGGGGCAATCTTTGGCAGCCCTACGTACTCTTCAGCTGGCTCAGCCTTTGGCCAGTCTTAGGGCAGTTTAGAGCACCCTTTAGGTTGATGTGAAATATACCAGCCACCAGTGGGTCCTGGAGCTAGGGATCAATCACTGGGGTGCAGGGGTATACTGGCCACTCCCTCTTTTCTCTTCCTACACCAGCAACAAGGGAGAGGGATGCAGTAAGAATTTCTGTGGTAGCCCCACAGCACAAGAAAGTTCTCTGAGAAAGGGGAATTGTCCACTGATTTTAGAGGAACGTTGTGCTGGAAGAAAAGTGCAACCTACCCTCATAAACCAAGCATTCCGGCTCTGAGCCTGCACGTGCTTGAATGTTATGTACATTTGAGCCATCGCAAGTATAGCTTGGGCAGTGATGAGTTTGCTGCCAGTAATGTTGGGAGAATTCCTGATTGTTGTATTAATCACCAGTAAGCTGAACATAATGTTTTAAAATTATATGTTTAATTGACTTAACTACTGTGTATCAGAAAGCATGTCATTAGTGACAAAGCTGTGTTTATGTTCCTATGGAAACAGAATGTATCTTGTTCTCGCTATGCCTACTATATTTAAAACGTGATGTTTTGGATGTTAGTAAAACTGTGTAACCACATAGTTCTGTACATCCCATGGGATGAGAATGTAAACTTTTATAAAACTCTTCAATGCTTAGGGTCATATTTCTTTTAAGCATTTGTTAAAGATGGCATACTATGTATGTTGTATAACAAACCCCTTATGAAACAAGGCCTCATTTTTAGATGTAAGTTATTTGATGGCTCCTGTCTGACAGATGATCTTAAACTGATTATTTTCACTTTGATACCAATATGATTGGATGAATAAATCCAATGTGTTGTGTTGTGAAGTGGCCATTCTGCCTGTTTTTTCAGGATATTAGTTATAGCTGAATTGCGGAGCCAACTGGGAGAGTTACAGAGGACTTTCGGCGCTCTGGGTATACCCTTCTGCCAATATAAACGACTCTTTTCCAGTGACCGCGTGAGGGTTTGGGGGAAGATCCATGTGACAGTTCGTTGCGTGCTCCTAAAGTTCTCTGAAGTACCAGGTAGTAAAGGAGCAATCCTTATGCCATCTCCCGCTGGCTGCTTGTGATTAGTTGCCAACATTTAGAAAAGTTTCCAAGGAACCAACTTTCAAATAAACTTTGGAGGAGGGTGGGGATGGAGAAGTCACTGGAGGGTTTTGTGTGCAGTCTCGTGAATGTTAGGCACTTATATAGACTCACTTCACAAACATTAACTGCTTGTCACACCACCCACTCCCAACAACTGGTATGTGAGGAATTGTGTCCTGGTTTCTCACATGGTGCATTGGAGGCAGTGGTGTTGACTTAACTAAAGCCCCTAAGGGAGTTGATGTTATTAGAGCTGAGATTGAACCCAGGAGTCTGTTGCTCTCAATTCTGTGTTTAGCCCACTCTCATTATCAAATTCTCTTTTATTGGGACCAAGAGCCATTTTGGCTCTTCAGTGCGAGAGCTGCAGAGACCGCCTACTGTTGGCTGAAAGAGAGTTTGAGCCATTAGTGGCAGGTCAGGCAGAACTGCACCTTCTAGCTGCAAACTTGGTCTGAGATCCCTGTCCTCCCTTGTAAGAAGTAGCCCCAAAGGGAGAATGAATCAGATGTTTGAGACTGAAGTGGACAGCTGCTTCATTTGTGAATGTGCCTGGGTGAAGCCCATGGTAGAAGAAGGTCACAGCCTCCCCCAAATGTCTGCTCCCGCTCCCAAAGGAGGGAGAGGAAACCCCTCCTCCAAGATGAGACAGTTTGAATGCGACAGTTGTGATTCTTCATTAAGACTTTTTTTTACCTTGGAAATACAGAAATTTTGAATCAGCTGGTGGGCCAAATCTCTCTACAGTTCAGGAAAGGTTTTCTCCAAGAGTGAGGGGAAGCAGGGGCTCAGATGCACTAAGATGCCAGAAACAAGTCACCCTTTTCCTGTCACCACAGACTGTTACTTTACTAGAAAGCAGTAAAATCTTGGCGTTTTTGCTACTGACTGGACTTGGACACAGTATGCTAAGTAAGAAGGGGTGCCTCTTTTCACTTTCCAGAGTAGCCTGTGCTTTAAAAAAAACACACCTTTTTCTACTTGCAGCTATGTTGAATGGGGCTGTAGCAGTGAGGGAAGGGAGGCTGTGTAGTGGTTCAGCAATTCTCAGCTTGCAGGGAATTCTGAGCTTTCATGAGAAAATACCTTGTGATGATTCCATTTTATTCTATGTAACATAGGACTGGAAGGAACCTTCTCAGTCATCAAGTCAAGTCTCCTGCAGCAGGCAACTTCGTCGTATAATCCTGCTCATAAATTTATCTAGTTTCTTCTTAAAACTCATTAGGTGGTTTGCTCGACAGCTCCTAGTGGGAGGCTGTTCCAGAACATCATTCCTCTGATAGTTAGAAACCTCCTGATTTCCAGCCTCAGTTAATTCATGGCCAGTTTATCCCTGTTTGGTTTTGTGCAAATCTTGTCCTTTTGTCCAAGTAGCTCATCTCCCTCTCTGGTGTTTACTTCCCTTATGAATTTATAGACAGCAATCACATCCCCGCATGGACTTCATTTTGCTAACTAAATTTTGCTGTGGGAAGATTATATAGTGAAGCTCTTGAGCTATGTATTGGCTGTCCAACTACGCTGTGAAACTTGTGCATTTTAAAATGTAATCCCTGTACTATTGTTTCAAAACTATGGCTGGGAATAAAACGGTAACATGGGACAGTTTGGGTGACATCACTAATAGCCTGACTGCATGGATGGTATTTTGAGAAACTCCATTTGTGTTGCCTATGACTAGCAAGATGAACAGGGATCAGGGTGATTCAGGGTTTGTCTGCACAGTGCAACTATCGGTACATGCTCTAGAGGGGAGTGACTTCTAAAGCACACCCATGTGGTGCATTCTTATTGGCCTATGTGGACTCTGCTGGTGCATGCAAAATTTCCCTAGTGTCTGCTGCCTGGAAAGGTTCACCAACTGTGAGTGACAATCTTAGGGTAATAGGGTTGACTGACAAAAAAGCAGGGCAGACACCGAAGACATTTTGAGGTACAGTTCAGATGAGTGAGGGGCTGTGTCATCCCTGTTCTGTAACTCTGGGTGCTTTACAATGCCTTACTTAGTTCCCAACTGGGCTGCTCACAGCCTGCAAACATGAAGGTCACATTCTGAATGTCTGTATGGCCCCAGTTCTAGTCCAGCAATCCTGATTACAGCAGCCTGTCAACAACGCTCCAGCCAAATACTGGCTCTCACCAGCCATGGTTATTATTTGCAAGGTAACCACAGCATACTCTCAGTTCTGAATTCCTCCCACCCCCAAGAAACATGTATTCTGGTTGCACTGTCTAGCCCTCTCCTGGACTGTTCAGAGAACAAAAGTCTGTGGACCCTTTAAGGGAACAGTATACAACAACTTGCCACCTTAAATAGTTACCCACACAGTTCACAACACTTGATTAATTTTTACTGAAGAACAAAAATAAGTGTATTTAACTACAAAGAGACAGGTTTCTAGTGATTACAAATAGTAGTGCATTTAAGTCAGAAATGGTCACTTGGAAAATAAAGATAAAACATGTCCTAATATTAAAATTTTACAAATTAGGTTTGGTTCAAGGTAAAATTCATGCCACGCACTTCCAACAGCATTACTGACCAATCATCAGGTCAGGATCTCTCCTAAACTCAAAGAGCTGGATTCTTTTATCTTCTTAGGTTTAAGAGAGGTGGATAAGGAGAGATAAGTTGGAGCATTTTTGCCCTTCACTTTTACAGTTCAGTCACCTTTTGAAATGCAATTTACTGAGAGTGACCTCTAGATAATATCCTTTCTAACTGAGAGTAAGCAGACATGCAGTTTAGTGGCGGGAGGCTTGCTAAGTTGTTGTGACAAGTGATGACCCACCAGATTTGATGACACCTAGCCAGGTGTGAACTTGTCCTTTGCCTTTTAAGAAACAGGTTTACCCACTCCACAGACCTGTCTGGTAAACATACTTCAGTCATGATTTCATGTTATGTTCATAACTTTACATATAATGTTACATACCTTTTAACAATGATAATATTGACCAGTGAGCATGCCCTGCTAAACTCTATTATGCTAAACTCCATTATGCTGTTAAAGTATGTGTATCATTAGTGTGGATTTTACTGTATAGTTGTTCAAAGAAATATGCTATGAGTTTAAGGTCTTCTACAAGGGTGGTGGCCCGACCCAGGAAGATGTTAGACTATTATCTTGCAAGGTAGTTGTAATCAAAGAATCTATAATTCAATGACTGTTGTGCAGGCACAATACAAGAATTTCTCAACTTGGATTACTCAGCAGAACCCACCTGGACACGTTTGAAATAATGTCTGTTGGCCAAATGGTCAAAAGATATAAAATAGAGAACAGAGATGGCATACTTTCCACCTCCCTGCAGCTATGCTGGAAGCAACAGAGACACTGGAGAGACAAAGGCTGGAACTGAAAGAGACTGGCGCCAGATTTCAGGGTGAAATCTGTGAATTAGAACATCCAAGGGGGGTGACAAAACAGCCTAATCTTGATACTGTCTAGTGCTATCAGGTTAAAGATTTAGTTTGTGTGTTTAACTTTGTTTTCTTTGGTATCTATCTCTGGCCTCTTATGGCTACTACTTATACTTCCTTAAAATCTATCCTTCTGTAGTTAATAAACCTATTTTATATTTTAAAATAAAACTGTGTTTCAGTGAAGTGTTTGGAAAATCGCAGCTCAGTTTAACAAAAGTTGGTATATGTCTTCTCCACACTGAGGGAGAGGCAAACCAGGTGATAAATTTACTGGACAGACTTCTGATCTGGGCAGGAGAGGGCAACTCCAGGGTGCAGGGTAGGGAGCTGGGGTGAATGGGTTGGTGCCTTTCCCTTTAAGATTTGTGAGTGGCTCTGAGAGCATTCATGCAGTCTAGCTGGGTATGTGGCTTCACATGCTGTAGGGCTGAGTGATAGCAATACCTGGGGAGGCTTGGGTTCGCTGCGTTTTCACTAGCAAAACATTGTGAGGGACACCCCAGGTGGGAGAGTGAAGGGGACACAGTGGTATTTCAGTCCCGGGTGACCTGGGACACCTGTCACAAGTCCACAAAGTCTCTGGGTATGTCTACACTTGAAAGTTAGGTTGACTTAATGATGCTTAAGTCGACCTAAAGAACCCCACGTCCACACCAGGCTTTCATTAAGTTGACTTAAGGGCTTTCTTAAGTTGACTTAATAACTACTGCTGTTTAGGTCGACTTAATGGCTAAGTTGATTTGTTAAATCGACCTAAAACCAGTGTGGATGCCATAGATTGACTTAGTTCCCTAAATCAACCTAGGGTTGGGGACAAGGGAGCTCTGGCTCCCTGGGACAGTTGAGCAGAGCAGTCTTAAATTGATTTTGAAAAACCGAGATGAGCACTATTAGAATATCTTCCACAGTTCTATATACACGAGAAGTAAAACAGGAATTTGGAATAATGATATCACAAGGAAGGCCTTCATATAAAAATTTCTTGTAATTAGTTACTGCACAGTACTGCATATCCATGTTACAGCTTATCGTGTTGGTTGTTACCATCTGGTGAGCTTCTCTAGGGAGGAGACAAAAGCAACTAGCTTCTCTGTTCCATTTGATTGGCCTGAATTATTGTGGCCACACACCAGCGTTGTGATTTTAACATTCCTGGAATAACAAGCTGGGTGTGGTGCTCTTTAGATTTGCATTGCTCTGTGATACACCAGTAGTGATGCAGATCCAGTTGGTTTTTGTAGGTGCTGTATTCCAGATGACCCACTGAAGGGACAATAACCGATTGATCAAATATTGCTGTCAGGATTCAATATTGGTAATCTGATACTGTACAAAATTGCTTTGAATAACATGTGCCTTCAATAAGATACAGTATCACTGACCCCAAATCATGACTGGTGTTAATAGGAAATTTGTTTATATAAATGACCAGTTACATCTATCTATCAGTGCTATGATGAATTAATCAAATTCAAATGCAGGGGGATGGATGCAGGATAAATCACAGCTCCAAAGTTACACAGACATCTTCCCCCTTTATATATATTACAAATCTCATTGCATTTACTCGACATTGCATCACACGTTTTTTGACTGATTGGCTTGGTTACTTTGCAGGAACCAATCCCTGTGCAGCATTTACTGTCCACACACTGACCGTGATTTGACTTCCTCTTTACCTCATCCTACATTCTTTATCCCTTGTTATCTAGTTTACAGCAAATAGTTCCCTGGTTGTTTTCCATTTTATCTTAGCAGGCTCAGACATTTTGTCTTCTTAGCCTACTGACCTGTTTACTTATTTTATTGAACACAAATATTTTGCTTTCAAAATCATAATTTATTTCCTTTCTTAAGCCTATCTTCCAAAAATTGAGGCATCCCTCCATGTGTTAATTACTCAGGCGAGATGAGACCTCAGCTACATTCCTCTGCTTCTTTTTTGTTTGCTTTATATTAGCACTCATTTCATTTGCATTTTATTCCTCTTTTTTTATTTTTCAAGTTTATTACTTTGCAACACATTCCCAACACCACAGTTCATGTAATCATTTGAACCACCATTAATATTAGGCTTAAAATACAAACAAGGGGGTGCATCCCACCAGGGTGTCTTCGCTCTCTAAACCATTGTATCCCAATAGCCTGTTGCTCAGCTATAAACTGGGCAATGGGCACCAATTCCCCTATTTCCTTCATACCAAATGAGAGGTGTTAATGAACAAATGAGACATGGGTGCAAAGAGATTGGTCACCAGTGACTCCCATTTGTCTGTCACACCCTCTGTCATGTTCTCTTTCATCTGTATACTTGGCCATGGGGCATAGGTCACGATCAGATCATGTCATGGTGGTCATGGAAATCACAGAATCCGTGACATCATGTGACTTCCATGACATTTTCAGCTTCGGCTGGGATGCGGTGGGGGGAGGGGGCAGGTCAAGAGCTGTCAGACAGCAGCTCCCTGCTTCCCTGTGTGGGTGAGGAAGGGAAGACCTGGAGCTCTAAGCTGCAGCCAGCAATGGAGGAACTCTCGTGGGGCAAGAGAGGTGTCCCCTAGAGCTCCCAGCTGCCGTAGGTGGTGGGTGTATAAGCAAATTTCCCTAGAACTCCAATCTAGTACCACGGGTGGCAGGGAGACTCTGAAGCTCAGAGCCGCTGAGGGCAGTCCTTTCCGCTCAAAGTCACCACAGGTGCAGGGACCCAGAGCCCTCTGCTGCCAGGAGCAGCCGAGGCTCCCCACTGCTGCTGGTAGCCTTTGCAGCAGCTGGGCTGTTCCAGGCAGCCTTTCAGCTCCAAGCCACTGTGAGTGGTGGGGGCAGGAAGGGCTGCAGCTCTGAGCCTTGGGCCCCACAGGGTGCAATGGTGGGGAGTGCTGTGAAGATAAATACATTGAAGACTGTCAGGTACTATTGAAAGAGGAGCCATATAAGTACTTTAGATATCCTCATAGGAAGTATTTATTGGTACTTGAAATTTTTCAATCAGTTTGCATCATCTTTTAATAGCTGAAGAAAATGAAATGATTCAACAGAGATACCTGTAGATGGTTATAAGTGGGAAGAGTTTCGAGGTGGGGACCCCATTTTATGATAGGGTTTTTTTTTTTCTTTACTGTGTAGCAGTGAGTGCATCCCTAAACTAAACCACTATGCAAATAGTATCTGATCAGATCATTGACAATGAATAGAGCATGTATCTCCCTGGCACATGGGAGATCTCCCTTGGTAGGCTCCCAACAAAGAGCTGTAACACTAAGTGTTACCTAGAGAGCTCTTTTTTTCTAAAGCAAAGAGGAAAAACCTTAGCCATATGAATTGGCTGTGAGGTGTGAAATTAAAAAAAAAATCCAGCTTTGCTCTTCATAGCGTCTCTCATACAAACTGTCTAACAAAATGCCACACAGTGAAATAATAAACTACAGAGAGACCTAATAGTGGAGGCAGGGAAGAAGTAGGCACTGTATGTGTGGAACGGAATATATGTATTAATCTGTATTTGAACTGGTCCCTCTGTTGGAGATACAAAGGAAGACTTTTCCAGTTGGCAGGAACCGCACAAGGAGAGAGCTGTTAAATCTTCCATGTCTAGATTGTGTCACAAGACAGGAAGGAGGCCCATATAGTAATAACATCAGAGAAGAGCAATAGATTTCCTTCCTCTTAAACTCTCACTTACAGTAATTCTAGATCAACTTTAGATTCCACCCCCACTCTTCTGCCCAACCCCCGCAAGTTTTGTACAAAGAGGAAGTCTTTAACTGCTTTGTCTAAATTTTTGGCAGAATCCTTTTCCTCCAGACTCTCCTTTTGACTTTCTCAGCCATTTAAAGTCCAAGTTAACATAGATTCCAATACACAGTATTGATACTAGCAAGGATACATTTTTTAAAAAAGCAAGGTGAGTGTAGTGTATCATCATTCCCCTGGGAGAGGGAGCGTGGGCTAGTGGCTAGAGCTCAGGGCTGGGCTGGTGGAGAACGCTGTTCTCTTCACAGCTGTACTAATGATTTGTTGGGTTGGGCAAATCTCTCTGGATCAGTTTCTCAATCCTGTAAAGAAGTTAATACTTGCCTGTCCCCCAGGGGTGTTGCAGGCTCAGTTCACTGCTGTTGTATAGTGCTTTGAGCTCCTCTGTAGGAGGCACTAGAGATGTGCATCTTCATTACAAAGCTAATTCTGAATGAACCATATCAGTTCAGATCCAATGCTATGATTATGTATGCAGCTCTATAAATCCACTTGGCCCTTTTCCTGCCAATCCATTGAACTTTGCCTTATCCTTCTATATAATAATTGTGCCTTTATTACTGAATCTATTTCTCCAGCTTTTGCCCAACCACCAATGACTTTCCAACTAAGATTTTTTTGCTATTAATTAAACCCATTTAATTCCCTCCAAGCCAACATATCCCATTATCAATACTACCCCCATTTGCCCTCCACAGAGGGATGCCAGTCTCTCTCTCAGTGTCTTCCACTCACATCCATTCCAGAAGTGACCCTGTTCTTGCAGAGAGGAGTAGGTTGCCCCTAATCTAAGAGGAGGTTCTCAGGACCAATGCAGGCAAATGTAAATTAGAGCAGCTCTCTGGGCATCTCTGGGACTGGATTCCTGCCAGCTCTAGAAGTCAGGGCCCTTTAAAAGTGAAGTACAGTCACGTTGGCCACCCCACACTATGCTGAGCCTAGCACAGCTTCGAATCAAGACCCAGGGCTGGTCAGCCAATGTTTTGTGATGATGTGATGGAGTTGGGGTCTCTGTGAAATCACATGGAACAGGAACCACCCCTCACCTGTTTATACAGTTGCATAATTTAGTTGAAATAAATTTCATTTTGACTCGTTAAGGAACTGATTTGATTTTCCATGTGACCCTCTATGGGTTTCCTTTGGCCAGGGCTTCAGCAGCCACAAAAGATGTCTTTGCTGTTCTGCCTCAGTACCTTTGGTTTAAGCTTCTTGCCTGTAACAAATGCTGTCCATTGGGCAGGCCAGCATCTTCCCCATAGGCCTCTGCAAGACAGGCTGTGTAACACACCTAGTGGGGTTTTCACACTGTATTTTTCAGGTTGTGCAACACATTCAGAGGTTTTATTATTCTACAACCAATTTTCTTTCAACCTTTTAATATAAAGATACTGTGTGTGTTTGCTAAGAATCAGGAAATGAAAAGTTACACAAAGAAGAGAAACATGGTTTATGCATGTGTATGTGTTTGTGAGAGAGAGAGGTGACACTTCCTTCTGTATTGCACTTACATAGCAAGTGGCTGGCTAGAAACATTTTTTCTAATATAAGTATGGGCATTAATTTCAACTGTTATCAGAATTATGGGCTGAGTTCTGCACAGAATCAATTGCATGTAGATAGCACTTCTCCATATCTGCACTTTTTTTCATGGGCACCCACATTCTGGTATGCAAAGGAATAAAAGCTCACATGCATCTTAAGAACATTCAGATGCAAAAGACCAGAAAAGCAATGCGACTGTGAGTAGGGTACAAGTAGCTGTGTTAGATCAAAACTTACCCTTGTCATAATTGTGGCCAAACTTACTGACCTCCTGAGTTCCCTCTCCCTGCTGGGCAGAATCCTCTAGCTCCACCACTCTATCGTAGGGCAGAAGTTCTGAGCTCCCCACCTCTTGTGCATACTTCCAGAGACTGAAGGCCATGGAACAGGGGAGACAACAGCATTGCCACTCATGTGAAATACTGCAGTTTACTTGAGAAACATACCAGATCCTGGCAACTTGTTTCTACCATGTTCACAAGGATAGTTTGCTATCACAATCAGAAGGTAAAATCAATGTGATACGGAGCCCTGATTCCATGTGTAAGGCCCAGAGTAGTGAAATTCTCTGCTTCCTCTCTAAAGGCAGAAGGCAAAAGCTAATTCAGGCCAGCTTCATCTAGCTGGAATTCTGGGTAAACAATACAATTCATCTGCTGAGTTGTGTGGCTTTAACTGAAATTTGTTTTGTTTGTATAAATAGTCATAGATTATTATTTTTACTGACTTGTGAAAGAGCACGGGAATGTGCAGGGTATGTCCAGGCATGAGTGGGTCACCCTGAGGTTACAGGTAGTGAATTTTGGTTTGGTAACAAAGAGGGAAGAGCTCTGTCATAGAGATCAGGAGCTATATTGGAAGAGGAGAGACTCTATCCAGATGGTCTTGATTTTCTTTCTGGTTGTCACTTGGAGATGCTCCTCCTTGAGTGACATGGCAGTGGTGGTGGTGGTGGTGGTGGTGGTGGTGGTGATGGTGATGGTGATGGTGATGGTGATGGTGAAGGTGAAGGTGAAGAAGAACTTACTTCATAACAAGGCTTGACTAGCCCAGCAGCAATGCAGAGCTGACTTAACAGCATCCTGGTCACCAAGTCTGTGGAATTAGAGTTGACATAACAGAATTGAGCCGGGTAGCTGCACATCGGAGCAGGACCTGTAATCGGTTTTTGTTCTCTCAGGGCTGGATAACTTATGGGTCCTTTTGCATTTCTCTTATACTGCATAGTTCATCATTCCTGTACCCCAGAAACAAGACAACTACTTGTGATTTTAGTCTCTGGTATCTTCTCATTTTGACTTCACACCCTCATGTTGTCTTGGAATGCAAATGTACCTCTGTTTGTGTTTCATTTACAGTCCTTAATTCACCTGTGTCATCTTATCTTCTGTCTGGAGGAAACCAGTTTGTCAACTCTTCCTAATTACATAGCTTGAGACGTATTTTAGTAATTACCATAAGTCCTTACACAAAAATAATACATACATCTTAAAATGTTTATGATAACCAGTGTGCCACTGGCTTTCATTTGATGTCTATGGGACAATCTACTCTACACCCATCAGCCTCATCTCAATCCCTGGAAAAATCACGGAGCAGGTCCTCAAAGAATCCATCCTGAAACACTTGGAGGAAAATAGAGTGATCAGGAATAGTCAACATGGATTCACCAAGGGCAAATCATGCCTGACCAACCTGATTGCTTTCTATGATGAGATGACTGGATTTGTGGATGCGGGAAGAGCCATTGACGTGGCATACATCAACCTTAGCAAGGCTTTTGATACTTTTCCCACAGCATTCTCGTTGGCAAGTTAAGGAAGTATGGGTTGGATGAGTGGACCGTAAGGTGGATAGAAAACTGGCTAGATCAGTGGGCTCAGCGGGTAGGAATCAATGGCTCGATGTCTAGCTGGCAACCAGTAATGAGTGGAGTGCCCCAGGGGTCGGTCCTGGAGCCGGTTCTGTTCAACATCTTCATTAATGGTCTCGATGATGGGATAGATTGCATGCTTAGTAAGTTCACGGATGACACCAAGCTGGGGGGAATGGTAAGACATCCTGGAGGGCAGGGACAGGATTCAGGGAGACTTAGACAAATTGGAACACTGGGCCAAAAGAACCTCAGGAGGTTCAATAAGGACAAGTGCAAAGTCCTGCCCTTGGGACGGAAAAATCCCATGCACTGCTACAGGCTGGGGACCAATTGGCTAAGTAGCAGCACTGTAGAAAAGGACCTGGGGGTTATGGTGGACAGGAAGCTGGATATGAGCCAACAGTGTGCTCTTGTTGCCAAAAAGGCCAATGGCATACTGGGCTGCATCAATAGGAGTGTTGCCAGCAGATTGAGGGATGTGATTATTCCCCTCTATTCGCCACTGGTCAGGCCGTATCTGGAATACTGTGTCCAGTTTTGGGCTCCCCACTACAGAAAGGATGTGGACAAATTAGAAAGAGTCCAGTGGAGGGCAACAAAAATGATTAGGGGGCTGGGGCACATGATTTACGAGGAGAGACTGAAGGAACTAGGCTTATTTATTCTACAGAGGAGAAGACTGAGGGGGGATTTGATAGCAACCTTCAACTACTTGAAGGGGTGCTCCAAAGAGTATGGAGCTAGGCTGTTCTCGGTAGTAAAAGAGGACAGAACAAGGAGCAATGGTTTCAAGTTACAGCTGGAGAGGTCGGGGTTGGATATTAGGAAAAACTTTCTCACTAGGAAGGTGGTGAAGCATTAGAATGGGTTACCTAGGGAGGTGGTGGAATCTCCATCTTTGGAGATATTTAAGGTTCGGTTAGACAAAAACCTGGCTGGGATGATTTAGTGGGAGAGGTCCTGCTTTTAGCAGGGGGTCGGACTAGATGACCTCATGAGGTCCCTTTCAGCCCTAAGATTCTATGATTATGGTCACAACTTTAACAGATGACAAATTTTGTACAAAGTATATCTGGTGAATATAATTTGAAAACTCATAATCTGCTGAGCATTATTGTCCCGGTAAAATATATGCATCAACATTTTATTTAAGGTTCTCATAGATTCATGGACTTTAAAGTCAAAAGGGACCAATATGATCATCTAGTGTGACCTCCTGCACAATGCAGGCCGCAGAACCTCACCCACTCATTTCTGGACCCCAAAGCTATGACTGAGTTATTGAAGTCCTTAAATCATGGTTTAAAGATTTCAAGGTACAGAGAATCCACCGGATAATCCACCAGCAAGTGACCCATTCCCCATGGCCTCTGCCAGTCTGCCCTGGAGGGAAAGTCCTTCCCAACTCCAGATAGGGAGCCTGTGAGCAAGACTTATCAGCCAGACACCCAAGAAAGAATTCTCTGTAGTAATCCAGAATCCACCCCATCAAACATCACATCACAGGCCATTCACAAATTTACTTCTAGTAGTCAAAGATCAGCTAATTACCAATTTAGGCTGTCCCATCATACCATCCCCTCCATAAATTTATCAAGATCAGCTTTCAAGCCAGCTAGAGTTTTTGCCTCCACTGCTCTTTTTGGAAAGCAATCCCAGAACTTCACTTCTCTGATGATTAGAAACCTACATCTAATTTCAAGTCTAAACTTCCTGACAGCCAGTTTATATCCATTTGTTCTTATGTTCACTTTGGCGCTGAATTTAAATAATTCCCCTTAATTCAAACTGGTATTTATCTCTCTGATGTATTTATAAAGAGCAATCATATCTGTCCCCCAATGAAATTAATAGGCAGCGGGTTTAAACAATCAAAAGGAAGCATTTCTTCCCATAACACACAGCCAACTTGTTTAACTCTTTGCCAGAGATGTTGTGAAGGCCAAGACCAAGGCCAAGTTTTCAAAAAAGAATTAGATAAGTTTATGAAGAATAGGTCCATTAATGTTATTAACTGGGATGGGCAGGATGGATGCAATACTATGCTCTGAAATGTTCCTAGTCTCTTTTTGCTAGAAGGTGGAACCAGATGACAAGGGATGATGGATAGCTCCATGACTGCCTGTCCTGTTCATTCCCTGAAGCATCAGGCACTGGCCACTTTCAGATGATAGGTTACTGGGCTAGATGAACATTGGTCTGATCCAGTATGGCCATTCTCATGTTCTTATGTAAAAATTAATTAAAATATAAAAAATGTTTAGTACAGAAACTATCCAAGATAGCGACCTCTCAAGATCGTGATAATGTGAGATAATGACTTTGGCAAATAAAGCATTTTAACAATCTTGGCCTACTAGGAAACATTTATATAAGTTTCCCAGTCACAAATCTAGCATTCTGAAGCAAAGTCACTAAACCACAGTTCAACAAACAAATATTCCTTTGATGTGCCTCTCCCGCAGGGCCGGCTCTAGGCATAAGCCAGTGGGGCTGCAAAGGGCAGGGGCACCGGGAAGCTGGACCCTGCACTCCCGCCCAGGGATTAAAGTATGTCTGCCTGGAACGCCCCCGGAATGCCATTTCGCGGCCCACAAATTTGTCGGACCACTGTTCCGGGACGCAGAAGACTCGGGC
Source organism: Pelusios castaneus (assembly GCA_007922175.1). NCBI lineage: Eukaryota > Metazoa > Chordata > Testudines > Pelomedusidae > Pelusios > Pelusios castaneus. Next base: position 11,241,516 of record ML685840.1, on the reverse strand, counting down.
GGAACCCTTGTTCTGCCCTTTCCTGCTGCGGCCGGGCTGGGGAGTTTCAAATCTCTCGCCCTGAGCATGCTCAGACTGAGCGTGCTCAGGGCGGGAGTGGCCGGCTGGCTAAGGAGAGGTTCTGAGTCTGGCCACCCCTGCAGCTCCAGGCCTCCGGCCAGGTAAGGGAGGCCTGGGGGCTGAGAGGAGCAGGGGAGGGGCCACAGGGGGGCAAGAGGAGCGGGGGCGGGGCTGGGAGGAGCGGGGGCGGGGCTGGGAGGAGCGGGGAAGGGGCCGCCGGGTGGCTGAGAGGAGTGGGGAAGGGGCCGCGGGGGTAGGGGGGACGAGAGGAGCGGAGAAAAGGGGCCCAGGGGAGGCTGAGAGGAGCAGGGAAAAGGGGGCCCGGGGGAATGAGAGGAACGGGTAAAAGGGGGGCCGGGGGAATGAGGGGAGCAGGGAAAAGGGGCCCGGGGGACGCTGAGAGGAGCAGGGGAAAAGGGGCCCGTGGAAGGCCGAGAGGAGCGGGGAAAAGGGGCCTGGGGGAGGCGAGAGGAGCAGGAAAAAGGGGATGGGAGGGCCCCAAAGCAAAAGTTGGCTTGGGGCACCACATCTCCTTGAGCCGGCCCTGCTCTCCCGTCTCCTGCCACCGCAGACCCACTCACCATGTTGTCCTCATTGGTCAGTACTGGAGACCCACAGTTCAGAGGAAAGAAGGCACCTCCACACTGCAACCTAACCTTTGGGATTTTAGCTCTCAGTGGGGGACCTTATGATGATGCAGGCTGGCAGTCTCTCCACAGAAACACTGACTGTCCCATAGCAGGTCTAAGCACTAGCACTTATCAGTGATTTTAGCCTATAATGGTCACTTAAAATAACAAAAGACTCTGTATGGAGTCCAACCAAGAGCTACAAGCACTATTTGACCAGCCCAATCCTTGTTAAAAGACAGAGCTGATTACTAATCAGATACTGCTTGTAAGTGAGAGCCCACAACACCAAGCAAATATCTGTCCCCTCCCCCCACCCACAACTGAGAAGCAATCTGATACAGCATCTAAACTTCCTTAAATTAGTTAGTCTTTTAAAGTGCCACCAGACTCCTTGTTTGCTTTCCTTACTTCCTAGTGAGCTCAGTTCAGTCATTTCCAACCAGTGACTAAATTGGTATAACACTATGTTACTAGCTGACAACTGGGGACCGGCGGGGGGCGTTGGGGAAATTCAGTGGGGGTGTAGGGGTGGTGTTAGGGAAATCCCTGCAAGACACACATTTCTGGGGACATTTGGAACGAAGAATTTGTAGGTGTCACCCTGTGTGTTATTCATGAAAAACAAACAAGGAGTCCTCTGGCACTTTTAAAGACTAACACATTTATTTATGGTATTTGTTAGTCTTTAAATTTGTTAGTCTTTAAAAGTGCCACAGGACTCCTTCCAGAGGGGTAGCCGTGTTAGTCTGTGTACAGCAAAAAACAATGAGAGTCCTGTGTCACCTTATAGACTAACAGATTTTCTTCTGCACAAGCTTTCGTGGGCTATAACCCACTTCGTCAGATGTTTTTTGTCGCTGTCGTTGTTTTTTACAAGACTCCTTGTTTCTTTTGCTGAGCTAGACTAACACAGCTACCTCTTTGGAACTTATTATTCATGAGTGATTAGTCAGAGTGCTCATGTATTTAGCTAGGAGTGAATTTGTAGGCTAATGGCTGTGTGAGAAGGCTGGGAGTGGAGGTTCTGACAGCAAAGTAGTGTAAAAGGCACCCCAGGCTACAGAATTGAGGGGACACAGCTGTTCAATGGTCCAGATAGAACCCTGGGGCTTAGGGAATGTCACAATCTCACACAACATTTTTTATAAATACTATGACAGCAGCGTGTTAGGTGTAGTGAGTTTGTTAGGCCTGTTAGGTTACAGAGTAGTTGCCAGCTGGAACCAATGGGCCTTTGTGTTACAACTTGATTTTCATATTTCTTTTGATTGTTTTCCCCCTGTCCTCAGGTGAAAAGATGCTTGTGGATTTATATTCCTACAGGAATCTGAGTGATTGTGAGTGGGGAAGATCCACCTGTAAGGTTGACTGGGGATGTTTTATTTGCTGTATTTTATTTCTAAGGGCCAGAAATAGTAGTATACCTCTGGGACCCCTACAGATACTGAACCTGATCCTTGTTGATGGCATTAGCACCTGAGAGAAGAGTTGCATATGGAACTATATAAATTATGATTGTAATAGACAGCCATGCTTTCAGCTTTTTGTTCATATGCGGAAGTAGGAAAGCACTATTTATGCTGAGGTTATACCCATTTCAGACTGCAGTGAGTTGGCTTATTAGCTAGAAGATGTCCCTAAACCAGTGGTTCCCAACCTTTCCTCTGCTGTGGCACAGCTTGATGCCTTCAATTATGTCACCACACACCTCCACTAATGAATATGCAAATAAACTCATGAATATTTACGAGCCATGGCACACTGTTTTGGGAAATGCTGCTATGTAGGATTGTAGGGTGGTAGGGGTGGCAGAGCAGGGGTGGCAAGAGAGGAGAGGGGAGGTCAGGAGTGGCTTTGTGGGGTGGCAGAAGAGAGTGTGGGGGGCAGAGCAGGGCAAGGGTGGCAAGAGAGAAGAGGGGAAGGGAGGGCAGGGGTGTCTGTGGGGTGGCAAGGGGGAGCCTGGGGATTGGAGGGTGCGGGGGGGGGGGCATGGGGGAGATCCTGAAATGTGAAAAGGCAAGGCAGTGGCGCGAAGCATGGAATAGCAATGGGGTCTCACTGGGCCCCTGCCACTGCCTGCTGGGTCCCCCGCAGGGACTTGCCAGGGCTGCAACCCCCTCCACGTGGGTCAGCACCAGCCCTTCAGTCCAGCCCCACAACCTCATTTGGCCCTTGTAGACCCCACTGTGGGCCTTAGCAGGTTCCTTGCAGGGCCCCCTCCCCAGGCCTTACTAGGGCCCTGCCTGGCCTGCACCAGCCGGCCTCATAGACCCCCTGCCGGCACCTCACTGGAGTCGCCGCTGACTTTGCCAGGGGCCTCCCTGGGTCCCCACACTGGGGGACTAGCTGGGGCCAGCACCAGCCCTCCGTACTCCGCTGGCCTCCTGGAGCCCTCACGGCCCCCCGCAGGCCTCACTGCCCCCACCAGCCTCGCTGGCATCACCTGGGTCCCTACGAGGGCCACACCAGCCCCCCACCACACACTGACCTCACTGAGCCCCCATCCCCACGAAGGCGACCCGCCACCCATGGCTCCGGCTCGGGGATCGCCCCCCTGGCCAGGGCCGCTTGGGGCCCCCGCCTGCGGCTCTAGCTCGAGGAAGCCCCCAGCTGGGGCCGCCACCTGCAGCTCTGGCTACAGGGAGCCCCCAGCTGGGGTCACATGGGGCCGCTGCCCGCGGCTCCAGCTCAAGGGACACTCTGCCCCCCCATGGGTCTCCATCCCCCCATCCCATCCCAATGCCCCCCCAACCCATTAACCCCCCACCCACTCTTACCTTCTCAGGCCCAAACTGCATCCTCTGGCTTTTCCCGCTCTGCACAGCCCATGTGGCTGGGCTGAGCAGGGCGGGGAGATTTAAATTGTCCCAAGCCGCACAGAGTCTCGTGGCATACCTGGACACACTGGTTGGGAACCACTGCCCTAAACCACACTTTAGTGTTTTCTCTCAGTGCTTTTTAATTTTTTTACATTATTGTTCCAATTTTTACAATAGTAAAAGTTACAGCACTTCATTTATTTCTGTGTCTTCGTAAACAAAACAAAAAAATCATTTCAATTTACGTCTAGGAAGTGGTTTCAGTGAACTGCAAAGCCTCAGTCACTGCTGTGTGAGAAGTCATCACGGCAGAGGCAAACTGTGTGAACGAAAAAAACAAATCCAGAACCCTCTGAAAATAGATCTCATGACCAGAAATGACACATTGGGTGTTTTACTTGCAAATATTGTCTGAAATAGTATCAGATTGCCAGTGAATGAGTACCAAATGAGATACAAGTTCAGTTCCTAAACAACTTTTAAATGTTGTATTGTTTTGAATGAATCATCATTGTAAAGTTTGCTTGAACATGCTTCTTTAGCGAGAACCCTACCAAGAGTCATTGTCAATAAGCTGAAGTCACATTGTCTCAGTTTGGGACTTGAGTTTTAAAACTGTGTGCGGTCAAGTGAGTATGTAAAATGCACATGCAATTGTATGTCTAATTTTTTAAGTCAATTGCCATGATTAAGTGTGCAAACTGGGTATTTGTATAGGCATTGTGTATTTCTGTGGCATTACTGCTAATAGTTAGATAGAGGCTATGGAGTTGCAAGCAGCCAGTGGCCTTCTTTCCATCACCTGAGCTGTGCATCTGGGACTAAACAGGAGGGATGCTGCAATCTGACCCAGATTAAGCATGCCCCTGAAGCTTCTAGCAAATTACCAATGCAAACCACAGCCTCCTCTTGTTTTAATTGCTAGGAATCATGCTTTATCTCAGAGGTTCTACTTTGCTGGAACATGACCACTTGGCAAAATCTTTTAATGGGATCATTCCTTACCTCATTATCTGTGCTGTCTACTAGGGCCAATCAGAGTCCCCTAAAGCCTTCTTCCAATTTGATTCTTCTTGCATTGTTTGCTTATTCAACTTCAGTTACCAAAAGAATATATTCTTAAGGGCCTACTTGAAAAGGTGCCTTTTATAGTTTCCATTTCTTTCATATAGGGGGTCCCAACTTCTAGCCACTCTACTATAAATGTTGCTGCATGTCACTTAATTGAAGCACCCAGCATTTAGAAGACAGTGCAACATTGGCTCTGTTCTCTTGGGATAACAAATCAGCCAGCACTTGGTGTTTCTCACCTACAGCAGCTCACGCTAACATGCCAATTACCACAGCTGGCTGTCTGACTCTAGGACACAACCCTCCATCCTTTGCCAGGAGGCAAAATGGTGAGATGCTTTTCCAGGACTGCAGTGTCCTTAATAACCAGGTTCTCCCCTCCACTTGTGCTGACAACTGGACAAAGGAGGCAGGAAAGGAGTAGCACTGACTCAGGAGCATACTCTCCAAGTCCATGAAAATCCCTCCCCAGAGTTACCATGGGGCTGAAGCTCTGAGAATTGGCACTGAGGCACGTCATGAGGCGAAGGGGATGAAGCCACAGGCTTTGTACATGGCTTCCTAATTTGTTGGCTCTTCTGACTGGAAATCTGCCTAGGAATTAGCACTGTAACTCTCCCTCCTCTAGACAGGAGATTTATGCTCTTCTTTGTACAAACCTCCCACTGATTACAATGAGACAGAACGTACAACTTAGACTGGCATGGCCTTATATTGTAGAATGAAACTTTTATACAAACATTATATCCAAAAAGGACAAAAAAAAAAAAAAGAGGAACTATGGCCCCAAGAATGCACTAAAACTGCCTCAGTCCCACTGAAATGTCATCCCTGGAAACAGATCCATTCCCATCTCTCCAGCTGTGCTGATCTCTGCACCCCAAGCAACTCTCAACAGAAGAGACAGTAAATCGAGTGCAGCTCCAGTACTGAACCTGGTCTATACTATAGAGCTAGGTTGACATAAATCAGCTTACATCCACGTAATGCTATTAGTGTCTACACTAAAATATCACTCCTGCCAATATAACTCACCCCTACGCAGACTTAGGAACTCCATCTCCATGGGTGCGTCTACACTGGCAACTTAGGTCAACTTAAGGATGCTTAAGTCAACCTACACAAAGCCGTGTCCACACTGGGCTTTTATTAAGTCGACTTAAGCACTTCCTCAAGTCAACTTAATAGCACCACCTCTGAAGTTTGACTTAAGCCTTAAGTCGACTTAAAGCCTGTGTGGATGGGGAATAAGCGCTAAATCGATCTTATTAAGTTGACTTAAAGCCAGCGTGGACGGCTATGGACCTGGGGGTTATGGTGGACGGGAAGATGAATATGAGCCAACAGTGTGCCCTTGTTGCCAAAAAGGCCAATGGCATATTAGGCTGCATCAGTAGGAGTATTGCCAGCAGATCTAGGGATGTGATAATTCCCCTCTATTCAACACTGGTCAGGCCGCATCTGAAATACTGTGTCCAGTTTTGGGTTCCCCACTACAGAAAGGATGTGGACAAATTAGAAAGAGTCCAGTGGAGGGCAACAAAAATGATTAGGAGGCTGGGGCACATGACTTATGAGGAGAGACTGAAGGAACCAGGCTTATTTAGTCTACAGAAGAGAAGACTGAGGAGAGATTTGATAGCAACCTTCAACTACTTGAAGGGGTGCTCCAAAGAAGAGGGAGGTAGGCTGTTCTCGATGGTAACAGAGGACAGAATAAGGAGCAATGGTTTCAAATTACAGCTGGGGAGGTCAAGGTTGGATATTAGGAAAAACTTTCTCACTAGGAGGGTGGTGAAGCATTGGAATGGGTTACCTAGGGAGGTGGTAGAATCTCCATCTTTGGAGGTTTTTAAGGCCCGGTTAGACAAAACCCTGGCTGGGGTGATTTAGTGGGAGTTGTCCTGCTTTTTAGCAGGGGGTTGGACTAGATGACCTCATGAGGTCCCTTCCAGCCCTATCATTCTATGATTCTACTGTTAAGTCAACTTAACAAGGTCGACTTAAAGTCGACTTAAGGTTGACCTTGTTAAGTCGACTTAACAGAGTCGACTTAACTTTACAAGTACAGACATAGCCCATGGGAGGTATGGCATTTAGGTCGATGTAGTGATACAGTGTCAGTGTAGATGCTGTGTGCTGCATTACTTACATTGACTTTAGTGTCCTCCAGGAGGTGTCCCACAATGCCCCACCTTGATTGCTCTGATCACCATTTTAAACTCTGCCAGGTACACAGGCACACGCCCCTCTCTTTTAAAGGTCCATGAATTTTGAAATTCCAGTTCCTGATGGCCCGGTTTGCAGAGCAATGCCCTAGCACATCTATCAACTGCTCAGGTGACTATGCCACATACACACTGCAGACATGCTCCTGATTGGACTACTCAGGAGGTGCTGGATCTCCTCGGTCTGCGGGCACACTCTGCTGGTCCCTCTTGCAGCTATTCTCCTGCATGCCCCAAGCAGTCTGCTCACAGATATACTTATTCCCCAGTAGAGTTAGGCAGAGAACTGTTTGTTAATGTGCATTGGGATATCCCATGCATCCTCCGTAGAGATCTCAAGGAAACTTTCCTGGAGTAGTTTGCATTTTGCAATCCACTACTGAAGGTTTCTGGGGAGGGCTGCCTTATTGCTTCTGCTGCTGTAGGACACTTTCCTATGCTACGTAGTGATTATTCCAGCGGACATCACAGCAGCATACGGCCCAGACTGCAGCCACCCACCTGCAGGAGCTGTTCTATTTGCCTCCAGTACCCTCAAGGTGAGAAAGCTAAAATCTCCCCTCACTGTGTAAAATGGTGCCTGCGTTCAGTTCAGTTGCCCTATCTACATATACTCATGCCTGTGAGCTATCCCCCCTTATTTGCCCTACTACTTCTCCCCCTCCAGGTTGTGCTTGCCATGACCGGGACTGTTGCCATGCTCTACAAATCCCAAGGAGAAATGAGAATGTAGTGCTTGCAACTTATGTGCCTCAAGTGGAGTAAGTTCAGTATACCAAAGTTCCATTTATCTCATTAATACGCTCACAATATGGTCTGTGCATTGTATCTATTGCCGCTGGAAATGTGGTCTTCAGAGTCTTTCCATCTACATCAGCTCAGCCAGAAAAGGAAGAGAAGGAAGACGACACAAGATGATATATTTCAAGAGATCCTGCAAGGTTCTCCTGTTTCAGATACCAAGCACCAGGAACTTTGCTGCATAGGAAAAAGATTTGGGGCACAGGCCCCAATCCCCCCCCCCCCCCTCCCCCGCCTTGCCTAGCTTCCCCCCCCCCCCCCCCCCCCGGCTTTCACGCAAGCCCACGGTTGCCTCCTCCCAGCTTCTCCACCTTGTGAAAGCGAGGCGGAGAGGGCTGCCACATGCCACCTAAAGCCCATGCCAGTCTCCCGATTCCAGCACTCCCCCCAACACTCCCAAGACTGGGCAGCCGGCGCCCCCCACTGCATCCCCCCAGGAATGGATGCCACAGCAACCCCCAAACACTCCTGCCCCTACTTCATTTCCAAGTTACTTAGATACACACTAGAGGCTCTGTGATATACCCCCCTAGCCTATACCCCATACATCTTCCCCTTACACCCTCTGATAAATCCCAGCAGTCCAGACTTTCTATGTATACTCCTACTTGTGTGGACAATCTCATCAGCCCCCGTGAATACCCTAGAAACATCCTCCCATAACAGAGCCCATTTGAATCAGGTCCAACCTTCTCCCCCAGTCTCCCCAGCTACCTCTACTCCCCTCTTACTCTAGATGAAACCCCTCACTTCCAGTTCCTACAGTCCCCCACTCCTCATTTACCCCCTCCCCCACAGCCCCCTATGTATGACATTGGGAAGCATATATTTCAGCCCTATATGTACCCCAACCCCCAAGTTTCCTCTCACAGCTCTATTTTCCAGTAACCAACACTTCTCTCCCAACAGGTTCCTCTGTAAATGCCCTATCCCCATCTTCCTCCAGGGGCCCCCAAATTAAACCCTCTCATTCCTCCCCCATTTGCTTGTTATCCTGCTCCCTTCCTTCAGCTACCCCATCTCTCTTGGAAGGCCACCCCTACTCCCCATCTGTCCATCCCTCCCCCAAAGTATCCCCATTCGTTGGTCAGCCCAACATTTCCACATTTCCACATTTCCACCCTGCATTTTAGTTTCTACTGATATGAAAAGCTGAAGTTGGGTGTTTTTTTTTTAATTGACAAGGTAAACTTTTTACTGACATCACTAAAAACAACATAAACAATCCAATAACATAATTATATCTTAATGTCACTCTTTGGGACGCACAGTGGGGAGAGATGGGGAAGGCTGGGGAGTGGTAGGAACCCCAAACACAGGCACGATTGGGGCCCAGGGACTCCAGGTAGAGTGGCACTTTGGCTGCACCCTATGGAGCACATAGGGACCCACTGAACATTGCCCCTGCTAGTGCTTACTGCTCTCAGACACTGCTCCCCCCTGAAAATGGTAAAAGCCCCGCCCCCATGGAAGTTCAGACAGGTTAAGTAGGAAAGGGTTAAAGTTTACTCAGTACACAGACTTCCAGATAGCAATGACTTGCAAAATAGGTAACACTTAACCTTTTTTGCACATCATTTTTTAAAATGCCCACCCATCCAGGTGTAAAGCTTTCTAATCCCAACCGCAGCCTGCAGGGGATTTACAACAGAGTCCTGTGGCACTTTTAAAGACTAACAGATTTATTTATCGCATGAGCTTTCGTGGGAGAAAATCCCTCCCACGAAAGCTCATGCGATAAATAAATCTGTTAGTCTTTAAAAGTGCCACAGGACTCTGTTGTTTTGGCTAAAGCACGCAGGGAGGCTGCTAGAGCTTGGAGCAAATCAATTAGGCATGAGCCCTCTCAGCCCAGCGCCAGTGACGCCCCTGCCAAGCACAGGGCTTGGAAGAAGATCACACTCGCAGTCAGTGTGGGGAAAGATAGAGCAGAGAGGAGAAAGGTGCAGGAAAATGAAAGAAACATGCAGCAGGAAATGCTAGTACTTCTCAAATGGCAAACAGGTATGCTGCAGACTCTTGCTGACCTTCAGATTCAACAGTCACATGCTCACCTCCCTCTGCAGCCAATAGAGAACATTTCAGGACCTCCCTACACCTTCCTCCCCACATTTTACATGGCATCTGAGGAGGCTGGTCTGCCCCTACCACTCCACCCTGAGGGAGAGTACAGGCAATCACAGCTGCACATACACCAACCGTGTCTTTCACAGGTCAGTGTATGTGTTTGTAAAATAGAAATGACTGTGTTTTCCCCTTCAAAAGTTTTCCCCTGTTATTTATATAAGAAGGTCTGAGGGACCCTCTCCAGCTCAGCACTTTATTTGCATGGACTCTGATTTTGCTTGAGTAAAACAAAGTGCTAAGCATGATTGCACTGTATCTACTTAGTACATTGAGGTGCTGAGCATGATGGGAAATGGTCAGTCTAGCTGGTGCTGGGTTACTAATCACTTCAACTTTTAATTGCTGGGGCAATGAACTGTTGTCACCCTATTGTACAAACAAATGGCAGGAGAGCTGGGCTAAACCTTTTCTGGTGAAAGATTCACTCTCATCCAAACAGAACTCAACAAAGGAGGCATTTGGATGCAAGAGCACTGTGCAAGCAGCAGAGAGGGGATGGGGGCCTTCCTACTGAGGCTGCACCAGTCTGGCAAAAGGGTTACATTTATTAAGTTTTATTCAGTTTTAAATGGGTCTATTTAAGAACATAGGAACAGCCATACTGGATCAGACCAATGGTCCACCTAGCTCAGGATCCAGTCTTCCAACAGTCACCAATGCCAGGTGCTTCAGAGGGAATGAACATGCCAGGTTGTCATCCTTTCCCCGCTCCCAGGAAACAGTTTGCATGGGTATGGAATAACATTTTTTTTTTGAAACCTAATTCATCTTTATTAGTTTGCAACATATGCTGGCTGGGCTGACATCAATCATAGTTAATAGCAATAGGTGCATTTGCATTGTTATATTGTTATACACACGGCCCTCATAACATGGCTCATACCAGGGTGCAAAAGAACAATGGCAAGTAGAGCGCATTGTAGCAAAACGCATTATTATGGCTCGATATTGAAATGGTTTTTCAAAGCCTCCCTGAGGTGAATAGCTCCACCTTGAGCTCTTTTTATAGCCTTGGTATCTGGCTGCTCAAGATCATCAGACAGCTTTTCAACTTTCACACTCCATCCCAGTGGAACCATTCCCCTTTTATTCACAGATATTATGCAGGACACAGCAGGCAGCTATAACCATTGGGGTATTTTTCTCACGGAGGTCCAATCTTGGGAGTAGTCAGCACCAGCGGCCTTTCAAATGGCCAAAGGTACATTTAACTCTCATTCTGCATTTACTGACCCTGGAGTTGAAGCACTTCTTGGTGCTGTCATGGTGGTCACTGTACAGATTCATGAGCCACGGAAGTAAGGGGTAGGCTGGATCTCCCAGGATCACTATTGGCTTTGCACATTTCCAGAGGTAATCCACTGGTCTGAAAAGAAGATCCCTGCTTACAACCAACAGCTCAGGCCCTCAGGTTCGTTGGATTCAGTAGACACAGCACCAAGGAGGCAATGTAAAGAGTAAAAGCAAAATACTTCTATTAGGGTACAAACAAGCAGGGAGGAATAGGAAAGAAATCAATGCTTACGCCCCTTCTGCAGACGGGAACCCCGAGCAAGGCGACTGCAGGCGAGAAAGCTTAGAGAGCGATGACCCGAGGCCATCAGCACAGCAACCGTCCCATCAGTGAAGTTCCAAAGAGGAGGGATTTAAGCATTAGCTTATATACACTTTTTACACACTTAGCAAAAAGCATTAGCATACACAACTCATTTCTTTCTCACCTACTTGCTACATTAATGGCCTTGGTTCCCATCGGTAAGAAAGAAAAACACCCCAGTTCCCACCAATAAGAGAGAAGATACATTTTTGAAGCTGCAGCCAAGGCTGATAGTACCAGCCTCATGTTAATTAGGCAGTGTCTGGGAATTGTTATACACAGGCAGGGTTGTTTAAAGGTCAGGGTTAAGAAATGGTTGCACCATCTAACTAGCTAGGACCGTTACTATTACACCAGCCTCCATTCCAGCCCCAGGCCAGCTCTCCCCCACCATCACCAGCCCCCTTCTAAATATTATTGCTCACCCTTGCTGTAGGAGGTGGGGGTTGGCCAGGGCCCATGGTCAGGCCGGCAGTGCTGGGGCGGGGGGAGATGCAGGGCCCACAGCCCAGTGGCATTTGGGGGGTCCACAACTCACAGCCAGCCAGCACTCCATGACCAGAGCTAGGAGTGATCAGGGCTGTGTTGGGCAGCATATAGGGGCGGGGCTAGGGCGGGGCCGGACCAGGCAACAATAGGCTGGGGCTAGGGGTGGGTGGACAGAGTAGTGATGCTGCAGGTGCAGCACTCCAGGGGTGGACTGGAGACTCCCTCTCTCCTCGGGAGTGTCCGTGGGGCGAGCGCTGATGCCAGGGCAGGGCAGGGGAAAGGCTGCGCAGCAAGTAGCAGTGGGGCCAGAATCAGGACCACCAGGGTTGGATTATTGCAGGGCTGCGGGGCCCCTTTTAGCCTGGGGCTTAATCCCCTAAAGCCCCTGCAGTGATCCAGCCCTGCTGACCAGCCTACAGTGATCTCAGCAAAGCAACCCTGGTGACCCACCAATGCCCACAATGCCATAGAAAAGCAGTCCTTTCTGTTAATATACTCTGTGGCAAGGTGGTCTGGTGCCAAAACAAGGATATGCATGACATCTGTTGCCACACTGCAATTTGGGAACCCCACTGCTGCAAAACCATCCACTATGTCCTGCACAGTGCACAGTCACAGTCCTTCAGAGTAGGAAACGATTCAAGGCCCTGCACACTTGCATCACAACAACCCTCATAGTGGATTTCCTAACTCCAAACTGACTCCTGACGGATCAGTAGCAATTGGGCATTGCAGGTTTCCACTGAGCAATCTCCATTCACTTTTTCCTTATCAGTGCAGCTCCTGTTTCAGTGTTACTGCACGGGAGGGCTGGGGTGAGCTCGGCATACAGATCCAGGAATGTGGTCTTGAGCATCCAAAAGTTCTGCACCTGCTGGTTGTCATCTCAGACCTGCATGACAATGCAATTCCACCAGTTAGGGCTTGTTTCCTGGGCCCAGAAGTGGCACTACACCACCTGCAGCTGCTCCGTCAGTGCTGCCAACAACTTTGAATTGTTTCTTTCTATGTCCCGCAGCAATCCATCCTCCAAGGAATCGTCCTGTTCCTTGTGGTTCCTCTGGTGGCTCTGCAAATACTGCAGGATCAAGTGCCCTGTGGTCGCAATGCTCATGCCAGTAGTGCAGGGCTGTGCAGGAGCCATGCTTCTGACACAGATGGTGAACAGTGAGGGGGGATGTGTGGGTTTGTAGGGATTTTGAAGAGGCCTGAAACATTATGGGATGAAGAGGAAATTATGGGATGGAGAACACTGCATTATGGGATGTTGAAATAATGTCCCAGTCATCCCGACATGGCTTGTTTGGCCCCATGAGGCATTGCAAAACCTTCCTAAAACACCCTGTACTAGATGGTGGCAAGTTGCACAGTGGGACAACTACCCATAGTGCACTGCTCTCTGGATTAATCCAAGCACTGCCAGTGAGGACATGCACCGCTGACACACAGAACGTAATGTGAACATGCAAAAATGATTTAATTACTGAACTGGCCTTATGGCAATGTGACTTAGATTGACATCATTTTGTAGTGTAAACAAGGCCTGAAAAAGCTGCAGTGAGAGGTGGGAGAGGTTGGTCATCGTGGGAGTCATGATACATTATCTCCACTATCTCCCCCAGGATACTTTCCCTAGTGTGTTTAGTTAACTATATCTACACAAGTTTTGCGTTATATTGAAGTAAGATGCACAAGCAACAACAAACTTCTCCTAAATTGCCTTCAAGACTTCAGTTAAAATGTGTAGCTGAGCCCTTTAGCCAGAAGCAATTGCTGTCTGGGGCTATATCTACTCTGCAGCTGGAAGCTATATTTCGCAAGTCAAGGAGACATATCATCATGGGCTCTGGTTGAGCTAGGATGCTAAAAAGAGAAGTGTAGCCCTGGCAGGGTGAGCAGCGGGAGAGCCTAGCTGCCTGGGTATATGCCTAGGGTATTGGGTAGGATTGTACTCGAGGAGGTTAGCCCCTCTCCGTGCTTGTGTTACAGCAGCTATGTTTCTACTTTTAGAAAGCTAGCATAAGTATGTCCATGAGAGGTGGAAATTACAGCTTCTCTCTGTTCTCCTTTACTGCCACCCTGACCTCACCTCAATAAGTGTCTGGGGTCTAAACCCCTCCCACCAACAAAGTGCTTTTGTGTCTAGCCTTCATTTAGGAATCGCTATCACCCAAGGGGGCTTCAGCCAGGGGCATCGCTGCCCCAAAACAAAATTTGGGGAACAGTCCCACCCCCACCCATCCTGCCCCAAACCACGCCCTCCCACTGCAGCCCCAGGCCCAATCTGGCATCTGCTGCTGGGCCCGGACCTAATCCAGCTCCTGGGGCCAGATCAGGTGCTTGCCACTGCAGCCAGCAGCCCCGTTCCCTGGCTGGGGCCGGATCTGATGCCTGCCTTTGCCACTACCGGCCCTGGGTCCCCTGGGCCAGCTGATTTCTACACTGGACCTGGGTCCTGGCTGGGCCGGGGTGACTGCTGGCTCCGAGCGCCGGCCTTGGATCCTGGCCCTGCCAGGCTGGCTCAGAACTCAGGGCATTGGCTGGGACACTCGGGGCCTGTGCCCCTTGTGCCCAGAGCCAGCAACACCCATGGCTTCAGCCATTTTTTGTGCACTTTGCTCTATCTTCCCCAAGTCCCACACAATTTGTCTGGTGCTTTCTTACAGAGGAAACCCACCTGAATTGAGTAATCCTCTCTCTTACATGAGGCTCCAGTTCTAACTGCTAGCGACCTGTTTGTTGCTAAATTACTCACAGTTGAGCTTTTAACCTTTGGGAGGGCCCCTGCAATTGTTATCATGTTTGTCCTTAATATCAAGCTGCTAACTTAATATTGGGCAGATGCCTCAGGAATTCAATTCAAAGCAATATGGTACTTCTTTTGCCACTGTGATAGCTAGTCAGATATACCTAACAAACCATGCTACTGTAAATGGGTAACACATCAGAAAAGAAACAGCCACCTTACACATAACAGCTTTCCACACCAGGATAACAGCTAGGTTTATTATTATCATTATTCCCAGGTCCCTCATCCCTTGCAAATACCTCTATTTCTCTTTAGACACTAAGGCTATGTCTACACTAGAAAAGTTCAGTCGACTTTGTTAAGTCGACTTAATAAGGTCAACTTTAAGTCGATTTAAAGTCTACCTTATTAAGTCAACTTAACAAAGTGGCTCCTTAATAAAGTCGACTTAAGGGCTACTCCCCGTCCACACCATCCTCAAGTCGACTTAAGAAATCAACGTAAGGCTTAAGTCGACCTAAGGAGGGGTAGTTATTAAGTTGACTTAAGCTTTCATTAAGTCGACTTAAGGAATTTCTTAAGTCAACTTAATGAAAGCCCAGTGTGGACATGGAGTAATTTAGGTCAACTTAAGGGTCCTTAAGTCGACCCAAATTGCTAGCGTAGACATACCCTAAGAGTCTGTTTATGCTGCAATTAAAACGACCAGCTGGTCTGTGATCTAATCAGACTTCTGGTAGTTGGGCTAAGGGCTGTTTAATTGCAGAGCAGATGTTTGGGTTTGGGCTGGAGCGTGGGCTCTAGGATCTTGTGATGTGGGAAGGTCCCAGAGCTTGGGCTGCAACCCAAACCAGAATGTTTACACCACAATTAAACAGCCCCTTAGCCCTATCCTCATGAATCTGAGACAGCTAGCACAGGTCAGACCCAGGTGTTTAACTGCAGTGTAGACATAACCTAAAGCAGAGGTCTTCAAACTGTGAGACATGCCCTATGGGGGGGTGCAGCAGGGGCTGGGCCAGCTGAAATGGGGAGGGAGTGCCACTCCAGCCTGCTCTGCCCGAGCTCGTCTTTCACCCTGCCCTACAATCATGGCTCCAGTCTTGGCTCCTCTCTCAGCCCTTGGCTCTGGTACTGGCTGCCATCCTGGTTCCTTATCTTGGCCCCCACCCTGCTCCCAGCCTCAGCTGCCAAAGGCCCACAGCCCCACTCCTGGCGGCAGCCTTGGTCCCTGGTGTCCAGCCATGGCCTCAGCCCCCAGCTGCTGTTCCCTGCTTGGCCCACAGTGCTGTGGCCCTGCTCCGAGTCTCGGCCACTGAAGCCCCACCTCAATCCCCAGCCTTACACTGGCCACCATTTCCAACTTGGCCCTGATCCCAGATGCAGCCCCTGACTGTGGCCCTGCTCCCAGACCCAGCTGAGGGAGGGGAAGGCATGGACAGCAGTAGAAGGGGGGCGTGATCTGGAAAGTTTGAGCCACTGCCGTAAGGTGATATCTGTACTGCTGCTGGGAGCAAGCCTCTCAGCTCCGGCAGCCAGACATGCACTAGTTCAGCTTCAACTAATACACTAAAAACAGCGGTGTGGACATTGCAGCCTGGGCAGCGGCACAGACTAGGCACTTGTGTACCCGTCCACCTGACCCCATGGGTCCAAACTCAGGTGGTTGCAAAGGAATATTAACATGCAGGTGCATTTCCCCACATATAGCTTCTCTTTGCCCCCTTGTGGCAATTTTGGCAGTGATTAATGCCGTGTAATCTAGGCAGTAAGTACCAAGAAATGCTGTGCTTGGCTGCACAATTGGCATGAGAGGTGAAAGGTGCATTTTGGGGTAAAAGATGTAAAAGGAAAATGAGGGAAAATGATTCATAGACTTTCAGGTGAGAAGGACTATGATGCTCAACTAATCTGACTTCCTGCAGAGCACAGGCCATAGAACCTCCCCCAGTAACTCCTGCAATGGAGGGAATTCTTCCCTCCCATGTTCCTGGAAGGAGAAGGAGGGGTGTAGCCACGGGTGGGCCTGGGCCCCCCACCTAGAGATCAGGGTGCCCACTGCAGCACCTGGCAGCAGTGTGAATTTCGCTGCCTCTCCCCTTCCCTCCTCCTCACAAGAACTCCAGTTGCCACCTAGCAGCCGGAGCATCTCAGGCAACTTCCAGTCACATGACCAGAAATTGCCCATGGCCAGGCTTACCCACCCTGCAGACTCAGGGGTTTAGCTAGAAAACAGGGGCTAGCTATGCCCCTGAGGAGGAGGGGCATGAAGGAGACCCCTGCAGGGAATGGTGCTCTTCATACATAGGACTATGAAAACTACAACAGGACCTTGAAAACCATGTTTTTGTAAAGCAAAAATCGGCTCCATACATATGCTCAGATGTTGCAGTTGTTTAAAATTCTCAGAAAATGACAGGATGGCAAGGAAAGTGGGGTGGGAAGGACCAGGCCCATTTGGGTTTAATTCTCCATACCCAAGTCCGAGTATAATTGCAAGCAATACTGGACGGGTGAGTCTGTGGCTATGTCTACACTAGAAAAAGTTAGGTCGACTTTGTTAACTTAAAGTTAAGTCGACTTAGTTCACTTTGTTAAGTCAACCTAACCGCCCTTAAGTCGACTTAATAAAGTTGAGTTAAGGGTTACTCCCTGTCCACACTGTCCTTAAGTCAACTTGAGGAGTCGACTTAAGGCTTACGTCGACCTAATGGGCGGTTCTTATTAGGTCGACTTAAGCTTTCATTAAGTCGACTTAAGGAATTTCTTGAGTTGACTTAATGAAAGTCAGGTGTAGACATGGAGTAATTTAGGTCGACTTAAGGACTTGACCTAAATTGCTAGTGTAGACATACCTATGGCTATGTCTACACTGGGGAATTTAGGTCGACTTAAAGTCGAC
>ML685840.1:11209689-11223641 GCA_007922175.1 Pelusios castaneus | reverse complement strand
CACCTGCACCCAGAAGTGGCATGTATTTGCGTGTACTCGCCTGGGTATTCTATAAAAGACACTGTATGACTCTTCCTTCATTGCGGTTTCATGGTAGAAGCTGTTCGGTATTCCCCATACCAACACTTCTCTGCTGTGAGTCATCTGCCAAGAGACCTTTGCATTTCACTAGTGAGTGTATGTATTAGCTACTCTGTCAGTTAGATGAGGGAGAAACAACTATATCCCATTAATGATTTAATGCTTACAGGTCAGATGGCACTTACAGGTTTTACCCCTATTTACAGCCTTTTGAAGGTGAAGTTTTCGTGCATGGAATCAGCCCACAAGTCAATTGGTTTTGTGGCAAGTTTTATAAAACACACATTTAGCCATTTTTGCACTAATGGTGCTTTTAGGAGGGGAAGGGAGGAGGAACAATTTTTTTCTGTAAATTGACAACTGCCCTTTCTGTGGTTGAATTGGTCAAAAATGGTTTTATTTGAAATCATATTCTGGAAGTTTCCAAACAGTCTAAGGGAGTGAGGCACCTGCCTTCCAATGAATTCAAGGGGAACTGAGCCTTTAACTTCACTATGTATTGGCCCAGCTGTAACCGGTACTAAACAAGGTACACATGCTTTGCCTTTTCAGAAGGAATAGAGTTTTGAAATACCACATTCTGGATAATTTTTGTGATCTGACAGGCTTGGCTCACAGTGGGTAGTTGTTTGCTTAGCTTCTGAAAGCATCACTTTGGTGTGATGCTAAGAATCTTTGCTTTTGTACAGGAGGCAGTGAAGCCTAGTGGATAGAGCACAGTGGTGGGACTCAAATGAACTGTCTTCCATCCCTGGCTCTGCCCTTAGCTTGCTGGGGCTGGACTTAGAACAAGTCACCTCACTTTTCTGTGTCCCTCAGTTTTTCCATCTGCAAAGTGAGGCTAATGATAGTGACAACTTTGAGATTTGCTGGTGACAGTGTTATGACAAAAGTGCTATATTATTATTATTATTATTTCTGGATGATGAGCAGAGGTTCGGATGCTCAATTATCATGCAGGAAAACGTATATGTCTGCCAGTGAAGCGCTTCTCAACTCTTTGGGGTCTGTGACACTAAGAAAGGACTAGAAATTGTTCTATCACCCAAAGGATTGTGGGATTTGGCTCATAGGAAGAACAAATAGGAAGGCTTTGGGTGCTGTGAAGTGGAGGGATGGGGATGTTGAAGGGTGCTGGGTAGGATGCTGGATTTGAGGGGCCAGGTGTAAGGTGTGGAACTTTTACTCAGAGCAACAATAGCCTTATTTTCTACAGTTGGGTGAAACTCTAGTGAATGTAGTAAGAATATTGAAAGAGAAAGAGTTCACACAATTTCATCAGATCTTGCAATATCTCAGGCATTCCCGCATTGTGCAGCAGGCCTTGCAAAAGAGGCTAGGTGATGTCTGAGGGGATTTTGTATTTCCCAGTTATCTGTGTGTGTATACGCAATCATGTGTGTGTGTGTGTACAAGAATGTGTGAGGGAGAGATCATACCTGCTATAATAGAAAATACAGATTAAAACATAGAGGAACACACATGGAAACAGTAGGTTGTTGTGTGCATTTTGCATTTTTTACAAAATTGGAAAATTTCCTTCCATGCCTTAGTTTTCCCATCTGTGAAATGGGAATAATGATATTTGTGCTTTGAGATCTACTGATGGAAAGTCTTATATAAGAGTTAGTTTTGTTATTATTATGAATTCAAAATGTTACTTTGTGTTGCTCTTTTAGAAGTTTTGCCCACTAGATGAACCACGGGCTCAGACTCAGGACAGTTGATTTCTATCCCTGCCCCACTCTTGTGATATAACCTCAGACAAGTCATTTATGGCCAGGTTTTCAGAGTTGCTGTCAGTCCCTCAGGGTATTTCTACAAGGTACAGCACTAGAGTTAGCAGACCCTGGTTTTGTTATCCTTGGCTATGTCTACACTGGCAAGTTAGGTTGACTTAAGGAGGCTTAAGTCAACCTAACTTAGTCCCTGTCCACACCAGGCTTTCATTAAATCGACTTAAGAAATTCCTTAAGTCGACTTAATGAAAGCTTAGGTCGACTTAATAAGAACCGCCAGTTAGGTCGACCTAACCCTTAAGTCGACTCCTTGGGTCGACCTAAGCACAGTGTGGATGCTTAAGTCCACTTTATTAGGTCGACCTAAGGGCAGTTAGATCGACTTACTAAGTCCCCGCTTAGGGAAACCACTTTGTTAAGTTCACCTAATAAGGTCGACCTCATTAGGTCGACTTAACAAAGTCGACCTAACTTTTTGTAGTGTAGACATAGCCCTTGGGGCTTGAGCATCTACACTCATTTGTAACCCCGGGTTAGAAACTGTGAATCCTGAATCTCAACCTGGGTCTCCAGCATCTATACCACATCATGTTGTCATGAGTTCAACTGCCCTTCCCTGTATCCCAGACTTCCTAGCACCCTCCTAAAATGTCACTCCTCTAGCCTTTTATTCATGGTGCAGTGTGGCAACACTAGACTGTCCCCCAAACTTGACTGTCCAGAGAACAAAGAACATGAGTCCAGAACATGAGAACAGTGGGGCTGCATCTATACTGCAAAGAAATAGGGCTTGAATTCTCAGTCCTGGATTAACTGAGGCTTAGACCCTTCATACCTGTGGGGTGCTGGGACCCTGGGTCTGAGCCTTAGGTTAGTATATTTTTTGTGTAGACAGAAGGCGAGTTAGGCTTGATATTGAGTTTGAAACCTAGGCTTACACTGCTGTGTAGACATGCTCTCAGTTTCTCCATTAGTGAAATGGTGACAGTAGTGGTTACTAGCACTTTGAGATCCTCAGATGAGAGTTTCTACAGTACAGTAAAACACTATTATTTTTTAACTTTCTGTAATGTGACAAAATTAGAAATGGAGCTTTCCAATCTGGGTTCCTGTGTGTATGAAGACATCAAATTCTCTGCAGTTAACCAACAGCTGTAGACATTATTGGTGATGAGACCTCAGAGTTCTATTTTGGTATAGAAAAGAAACCAGTTTTAGGGAGTTTATCTAAACTTCTGGAAATGAAAGCACAGATGCACATGAAAATGAAAAAAATGATGAAGATGAAAGTTAAACAAACTTTTTTGAAACACCAACAGGGCCAGATTAAGGCAGGGCCTTTAGGGGCTGCAGTTCTGGGCCCTGGCCACTGCCCTGCAAAAAGCTGGCCCTGCGCAGGCCAGTACAGCACTGGCCAGGCCTCCCCAGTACAATTGCTGCCTGCCTTGGCCCGGCAGCTGGCCATTCTGCAGGCCACACCGCCCGTCCCCTCATCCCGCCCCCCAGCACTGAGCACTATCCCACCCTCAGGCTGGGCACTGCCACAGTGGAGGAGGGGGCAGCCCTGGGCCTCCAGGAGCTTTAATCCAGCTCTGAACACCAAAATAATTTGTTGTAAGTTGTGAGCGGAGGTTGAAGAGAGTGGGGAGCCATTCTTATTTAAACTGTTTTGCCCATCCTTGAAATTATGAGGATGTGGATAACATGTAGATTTATCACCATTAAGTATCACTGTCACCGGACACTGGAAAATAAACAGAGATGGGAGGAAAAGGAGAGTTGTTAGAGGAAAAAAACATTCCTTGATTTTGATGGGAGTTAAGGACAGTACCATTACAGACCTCAGAGGAGGTACAGCCACCATTTTATTAATTCTTCATGCCATACAATGTTTCTTTTCCCCAAACTGGAATTTCTGACCTCACAAATTGCACTATAACATAGCTGAGGCCAGGCACTGAGCAGTCCTACAGCAGTGTCAGAGTTAAGGTGGTCTTTGTTCAATATTCATCAATTGGTTCTAGCACTGGGGCTAAGCACTAGGCCCAAGAGCCTTTTTTGTTTGTTTGTTTGTTTGTTTGTTTGTTTGTTTGTTTGTTTGTTAGGAGGAAAAATTGATTATAGAGTCAGGTATTTCTTTGGTACAATCTTGCTTATTTACAAAGAATACACAAAAAGTCCTGTTTCCATGTACACCAGTAGGAATCAAAGAGGCTTTTCCCTTGCTCAGAATTGAAGCCTCTTTCCAGCTGCCATAGTACCCCAAAAAAACCCCTTCTCTCGGCTTTCTTTCAGGGACAGGCTCCAAGGCTACGTCTACACTGGCAATTTAAGTTGACTTAAGGAGGCTTTAGTTGACTTAAATTAAACCGCGTCCACACCTGGCTGTCATTAAATTGACTTAAGCAGCTCCTTAAGTCGACTTAATAACTACCGGACTTTAGGTCGACTTAACTCTTAAGTCGAATGGTTAAGTCAACCTAAAGATAGTGTGGACACCTTAGGTCGACTTATTCTATAAGTTGACCTACGGTATGGTCCCAGGGAGAAGGAAGCTGGGCTCCTTTCTCCCCGGAACTGCGGGTCCCAGCAAAAAGGAAGCCCAGCTCTCTTCTCCCCATACCCACGGGGGTCCGGGCAAGAAGGGAGCAGTGCTCCCTGGACAGGGGATCCCCGGAGATTCCCCTGTCAGCTGGAGCATGGGCAGCTGCTGGCCGGGCGCTCCAGCTGACAGAGGAACCTCCGGGGATTCCCTGTCAGCTGGAGCGCTGGCAGCTTCCTTCTTGCCCAGACCCACAGGAGTCTGGGGAGAAGGGAACCTATGCTCCTTTCTCCCTGGGACCCGTGTGGAGGTCCCAGCAAGAAGGTGAGCCCTGGTTCGACCCGCAGTTCCCTTCTGCCAGAAAGCCGCGTGTCCCGGCGAGAAAGGAGCCGTGGCTCCCTCTTTGCCGGGATCCCGGCTTCCTGGGGAAGGGACCTGTGGGTCCCTTCTCAATGGGGAGCCACAAAGCTGCATCTACACTTGAAAAGTTAAGTCGACTTAACAGAGTCGACTTAACTTTTCAAGTGTAGACATAGCCCAAGTGCTTTACAAGCTGTCTCCTTATTTTTCATATATATATAAAAGGAGGTATCTGTGTATGTACATCTATATATATCTATCTGATTATTTAGTTATCTATAAAGATAGATGGATATATAGATACATGTACACACACAGACACATCCTTCAGCTTCTGATCAGCCTTCAGAGGGTCTGTGTTTTGGATTGTGGTTCTCATGGTTTCAGCTATTTACTTCCAGCTGCTTCTTACATTATTGGGAATGAAAGACACTATTATGCCTACCCACGTCAATGAGGTTTCACCTAAACTGCAGTGTAACAACATATATATGTATTTTAAAAGCGATTTTATGTAATATTTAGAGTTTTCCTAACTGGATTAGTTACAATTTTGTTTTCCCTTTGAGGTGTGTACAGTCAGACTCCTGGTGTTAACATTTCCCCTAAACATTTCTCCATGGGTTTTCTGTAATCTATATGGTATAGAAAGAGATCACAATGAAGTAAGTGGATTTATAGGTTTTATTGCCTAGTTTTTTTGGAAAACATATATAACCCACATCTTTGCCACTTATGAATACAAGAGGGACACCACAAACTCATGTTAATAAATCCCTTTACAACCATACCACACCACATAGTTTATATATCCATAATATATATGTATTTGCACATATTTTTTCTGACACTCTCATGTGAAAATATGACTTTCACCAGAAAAATGGGCCCTTTTTGCTACAGGGCATGTGCAAACTCTCAGGGCAGTACTAATGCAAAATGCTTTTATTCTGCTCTCAGTATCAGCAAGAACTTCAAGTCAGTAGAGCAACAATATATGAGAGGAAGGATGGCCACCAGTGGTTAGAGGGACTAGCCGGAGACTTGGGAACCCTGAATACAATTCTCAGTCACAGACTTCCTGTGTGACCTTGGACAAGTCATGTAGCCCCATCCATACCTTAGGTCCCCAACTGTAAAATAGCGAGGATAGCACTTCCTTGTCTCACAGGGGTATTGCAAAAAGAAATGCATTAAAGACTGTGGGGTGCTCAGACATTGTGGTAGTTGGGGGCCATGCAAGTACCATAGATAGATCTGTGAGACTGCAGTTGTGGTAGATGGTAGTGACACTCCCAAGAAGACTCTCTTAGGTAGATTTCAGGTTCTTTTATCTACATTATAGAACCCAGACTACAGCTTGATGCTCAGTGTATAACATGAGAGGCACAAGATATACAATGAAGAGGAAAGGTTTATAGGAGGGCACATTTTGACAAGTATGGGAAGCCACTGAAGTGTGACCTCTCCACAGCTTTCTCCCTGGCGTGGGGAAGGCACATTTTGACCAGTACAGAGAATCCACCAAAACATGCCCACACCCACTTTCATACTGGCCCTAAGCAAGGCACATTTTGATGGCTTTTCCACTCCCAGAAAAAATGTGACCTTTCTTGGGCCAGAGGTGAAATCTGGGAAAGGGGTACATTTCCCATACCTATCAGAATGTGCTTTCTTTGGGTGCATCTACACTTGTAAATTAAGTCGACTTAAGATTGCTTAAATCGTCTTAATTTACTCTGCGTCTACACTACACTTTCCTTAAGTCAACTTAAGCAGCTGCTTAAGTCGACTTAAGGAAAATTAAGTAGACTTTGTTAAACCTACTTTTAAGTCGACTTTTGGCTTAAGTCGACTTTCTAAAGCCGACTTAAGCCAGTGTAAACGTGGAGTAGCCCTAAGTCGACTTAGGGCTCTCCAGGACTTCCCCACTGCCCTCCCTGCCAGGGTGGGTGGCACAGGGAGAGCCTGGCATGCCCACCCTGCCCCTATGCCCTGCCAGTGTCCCTGTCCCCCTTTGCCCCATTGTACCCAGGTACAATGGGGCAAAGCCTGAGCCCCCTGGCACTTGGCAAGGGGTGCCCCCCCTGCCATAATGGACCAGTCCAAGGTCCACCTAGCCCCTACAAGTCGACCTAGGCATCCAGTGTGGATGTTCTACGTCGACTTTGTAGGGTACCCCCAAAGTCGACTTAAAATGTAAGTGTAGACATGTTAAGTCAACTTAACAAAGTTGACTTAAAGTTGATTTTGTTAAGTCGACTTAGCTAAGTCGACTTAAATTAACAAGTGTAGACATAGCCAGTGGGACTGTGGGGGCAATCCAGAGGGCAGGCCTGTTGTGAGGGCCTCCCTGCTCCGCTCAAAATGTGTAGCCATAGATTAGAATGCTAGAAGCCAAGACAGCCAACAGGCACATTTTGAGGAAGGGCACATTTTGACATGACAACACTATTTATTTTCCAAAGATGATCAACTAATTGTGTCTTTGTGCTGCAGTGAGTTTGCATGGTGGTGTAGAGATGCTACAAAACGCAATTTACTTGAACCCATTCTTAATTTTCACTTCAATTGCAACTGAAATTTCTATGCACGTTGCCTGACAATATAAGGTCAACTATACAAAAAACCAATTACTCTAATTTACCCGTGTGACAAAAATATATGCCTCCTACAACTTCCTTCATGAATACAATAACACACTGTCAAGCAAATTACTTCCTTAATGACTTTATTCTAAACAATATTACATTTAATATCCCTGCTCCCCTCCCTCTTTTCATCAGCAGTCAAATCAAAACTACCCACTAAGATGTGGAGTAATTATGATGTATGAAGAGGTTGCCACGTGGAAATGCTATGGTGAAAGGACCACAGGCAGTAAGACTGGTAGCGTGACGCTCTCCAGGTGATCAAGGAGTTTCATGTAACTAAGGGAGTGAACAATGAAACACTTCTAAATGAAGTGACAATTGACATACTGGTTAATGAAAAGGCACAAAGCTGACACTGTAACTCTAAATACAGTGAGCCAGAGCACATGTAGTGCGATGTGGCTGTTTACCACACGTCAGGACAGGCAAGTCCTGAACCAGGTGTAACTGGCCTGGAAGAAGTCATCCTAGTGCAAGGAATAGGTTTCCAAGAGAGTCTGTGAGAGTCACTGGACCGTATTAAGAACAGTTTGGACAAATACCTGCCAGGGACAGTTGTCTTGGTTACCTTGGTCCTGCGCCTCAGCAGAGAAGGTTGGACTTAATGACTCCTTGAGATCCCCTCCTGCCCTACATTTCTATGATTCTTCGACAAGTTGGTGGCACAGAGCTAGCACAGGGTCCTCTAGGCCAGTGTTTCTCAACTGGTGTTTCACGGAACACCGGTGCTCTGTGGACACAGTAAAGGTGTTCCACAGCGGACCCCGACCCCTGCCTGTTGGGGCTGGGGACTGAGTGGAGTAGGGGAAAGGAGCAATGAGGCGAGCCTGGGAGATTTAAGAGCCTTGGAGATTTAAAATGTCCTAGCCACAGCAAAGCTTCCAGGCGCACATTGGTGTCCACTGCCACTTTGCTCTTTTGCTATAGCTGGGGCATTTTAAATTTCTCACCGCTGTTACCACCGGCACTGAAATCACTCAGACATAATTTCCACGATAAGACTTTCTTTGACAAACCTTACTCCAAGAATAGATTAATTTTGTTCAAATATGCAGGTCCAAACTCCTATGAAAACTTGAGTAATATTTTCAGTTTTAAGCTGTGTGCATAATCATTATGTTTCTATGTTTTAAAAACAAATGTATGTTATAGTTGTAAAATTGTATGTAATTTGATTTCCTGAATTGTTTTTTGCAGAAATGTATAGTACACAGATATTACAAACATTACAGTCGGAATATAGCAGCTTTTTTGAGGAAGTTTTCATCAGGTGTTCCATGTAAAGTAATTAATACCTTTAAATTCCCCACCTTCAAAGTGTCTGATGAAGTAGGATTTTATTCCATGAAAGCTCATGCGATAAATAAATTTGTTAGTCTTTAAGGCTATGTCTACACTTGTTCAAATAAGTCGACTTTGCTAAGTCGACGTTGTTAAGTTGACTTTGTTAAGTCGACTTTGCGTGTCTACACTGTAAATTTAGGTCGACTTAAAGTTGACCTTGCCAAATCAACTTAGAGCGTCCACACTGGACGCCTAAGTTGACTTGTAGGGGCTAGGTGGACCTGGGAATGGTGCATGGTGGGAAGGGGGGCACCCAAGAGGTGCCCCCCTTCCCTGGGCACCGCTCCAAAAGTACCAGGGAGCTCAGCATCTTTCCCATTGTACCAGGGTACATGGGGGCTGAGCAGAACAGTGACGGGGCAGGGTACAGGAGCAGGGTGGGCAGGGCTGTGTCCTGCCCTGTGGGTGGGCACGCCAGGCTCTGGCTGTGCCAGGCACCCTGGGAGGGAGGTCAGTGGGAGAGCCCTGGGGACCCTTTAGGTCAATTTAGGGCTAAGCCATGTTTACACTGGCTTAAGTCGACTTGATAAAGTAAGTCAAAGTAAAACTAGGTCTTATTAAGTCGACTTTAAATTTCCTTAGGTCGACTTAAGCAGCAGCTTAAATTGACTTAAGGAAACTGTAGTGTAGATGCAGAGTAAATTAAGTCGACTTAAGCCTGCTTAAGTCGACTTAATTTACAAGTGTAGATGCAGCCTAGAAGTGCCACAGGACTCCTTGTTTGTTTTGCTGAACTAGACTAACACAGCTTCCCTTTTGGAGTTTAATAACCTTAGGTGTACCCTGGTCCACTAAAGATTGAGAAACACTGCTTTAGGCTTCCTTTTTCCCATGCTGCTCACTCTAACCAGGGCATGGCCGGAGGAAAGAAGGCATGACTGAGATACCCTTCCGTCATGACAATCTTGAATAGCAGTTTTGGCCCTTTGGGACTGTTTGTAGCCAGTAAAGTTGAACCCGTTCACTGAGACATCAACTCTGCATAGAATCATAGAAACCTCTGACCTATACTTTGTGCAGATGAGTCAGATTCCAGGACTTGGCCCAACAAATGCTGATTTATTTGTTTGTAGGTTTCATAAAGTGTCCTTGTTTGGAGACAGGAAGCAGAAAGCATGGTTCTACCTATTTGCTACGAATCCTAAACATACTGTTTCTCTGAGAACTTTATTTCTTGCATAACAATCAGATTGAAAACTTATGTTGCCATCTAGTGATGTTTCTTCAAATTTCACACTTCCTTTAACATTTTGAAAGGCAAACATAGGCATGGTTTTTCTGTTCTCAAAGCCCCCAGAAATATGGGAAGAAAAAGAACACTGCTTAATAACTGCACTGAAATCGGCAGATTAAGAGATTTTCTCAGGGTTGCTAGAATAAGCATTTTCAAAGCAGCTTTCATTTATGTATGTCACTTTCCCCAAATGTAGCCCTATATGAATAATACACTTAGTAAAGTGCTAATAGATACATTAGCTGTATAGCAATTCAAATGCTATTGATCACACATCCAGTAATTCAAGAGCATTAGCAGTCATCAATTTGCATTGCATGCTCAAAAATCTGGAATGGTGACTTTTCAGTTATTAATTTTCTTTCCATCTTAGAGGAGATGACAGGAATTAAAAAATCAAGCCTGAATCCACAGATACTCATGTACTGGAGATTCTGTATGTCTTTACACAGGTTGATATAGGGGTATAAATCTTCGAATGATTCAATGCGCTAAACATTTTCTACAACCATAAGATGTTATAAATCATGAGATACAAGACATACTATGAAATATTAAAGTAACCTAATGCAAATCGTACAGTAATTAAAAAAAATAAACTAGGTAAATTGTGGGCAAGAAAACAGCAAGCATTAACCAAGCAATTTTATCTGTCATCCAAACTCAGTTCCCTTCAGCAGGGTGTTCAGTGGGAAAAGTGAGACACCTGTGTATTAGCAGGAACCATATTGACATTTATAGGAAAAAGAGTGAATTATGTGAATAGACTAAATAATGGCCTTACTAGTTCATTAGCACTGCTTTTTAAAAATACTTTTAATGCAAGTGTTCCCGACCCCAAGCCCGTGGGCCAAAAGTGGCCTGTTGGGCTTTTTAAAGTGGTTTGCACTCCCCTGCCACTGGCTGGGAGTTGGGCTGCGGCTGTACCCAAAACTGTGCGGACAGATTTTGTTACTGTCAGAACAGTCCAGGTAACAAAATCTGCCCGCACATGGTCTTGGGCATTACAGGGCTGCGTCCGCCCTACTCCCGCCTGCATGCAGCTAGGAGATAGGCAGCAGCCACTCGCCTCCCCTCTGGGCTTGGGGCCTGTTCATGGGCATTCAGCCCTTTTAAAAAAATAAATACATACATAAATAAAACACTTAATTTTTTTTTTAAGTTTGAAATTTTTAAAAAGCCTTTTTGTCTTGAGGGCCACAAATATGATATTTACAACCCTGAAGGGCCCCCAGTCTGTTTAATGAAATAATTAAATAGCCTGGTGGCCTGTCAGGTTGTAAAAATTGTATTTGTGGCCCCTGAGCCAAAAGGTTGGGAACCACTGCTTTAATGCAACTATGCAACAATCCCATGTTGCCATTGATCTTTGAGCAAACGCGCAGTAATTTCACTGAATCCCATTCATGGGATGAGCAATGACAGGAAATGGTCCTTTTGCAATTTTCCTCTCATTTTCCATTATTCTTTTTCTTTACATTATTTTAATTCCTTTTTATAATCTCACCTGTCCTGTTCCACCTCCCATTCCCTGGTTTAAATTTTGCTCTGGCTTCTTTCCTCTATTTAAACCACTGAGTGCAAACAGGAGTCATCTATGTTCCCATGATCATACTGATTGCTAGATGACACAAGAGGAGCATGGTTAAGCAGTTGTTCTGCTGTGACAATTATTGCAATAATTAATATTAATTAATAATAATTAATATTGCAGAAATAAGAAAGGCTGCACTTCTAGTTTTCCCTTCTCTGTCCCAAACAGCTCGCCCGGCACCCCCACTTTCTTCCACTGCTTGTTCTTGCTGTGAGTTCAGCGTTTCTACTTCTCCCTTTTTAGTCTCACTTTCAACCCAATTACTTCCTCCGTTAAGTATATCCTAGCCCTTGTCACAGCAGAGACTGCCACACCGCTCCAAATTAACCCAAAAATGGCTTCACCCAAGTTCCCTTTCTTATACATCATATAAGGAAGTAGACGCTCAATGGACATTCTGATCAGGCAGCCCACAGTAACTTCCTGATATGTGTCTCTTAAATTTTAGTCAGTCCTACCATAAATGGATGCATCTTTATTCACTTCAATGGAATTGCAATCACTTACACAAGGTTTGAACAGGTCCCAGTAACTTTACCTTGAGTCATGATGTTTCTTTCCAGCCTGTAGTTTTCCAGGGTTTTGTCTGTTGTTTGCCAAACATCTTTTATAGAATGATAGAAACATAGGGTTGGAAGGGATTTCAAGAGGTTATTTAGTCCAACACCTCATGCTGAGCCAGGGCTTTTTTTTCAGCTTTCTTTTCCTCCCTAGTTTTTTATAAAATGTTTCCCTCTCTGAATCTAGCCCCTACTGATTTTCATACTCTAAGCAGGTTTCAGTTAATTCCATGATGCTGAAATCCCCTTTTCTGAGCAAGTACATTTTTGGTTCCTCTATTTTCATTGCAGTGCTCAGAGGCCATATATTGATACAGAGGTCCTTTCTCTTCAAGTGAATGTCAGATAAGCTTTGGGATTTTCTGATTTTTTCAAGGGTATTTCCCAGATAGACATCTATATATTTTAATAATTCTAATCACTGCTGCATGAAATGGATGACAAGAAAGCTTATTTAAAAGTTTAAGAAGCAACTTGAGAAGGATTATACTTTATAGTTGTTGGCTTTGTACACTAATTATTTTTTAAAGAGAAGTGGAAAATGTACATTCCCACAAAAGGAATTCAGGGAACAGTAAAATAGTACGGGGAATAACACACATTAGGTTGTGTGACGATTAAAGAGATGGAGGCCAGGCGATGACGTATACAAAATATCAATAAGTTCCCTGGATATAACTTCAGAAGATGTTTATTGTGGGTGTATCCCCAGTCTATAAGCATAACTCTTCAAGTACTGGTCACCACAAAAAAGAACATTCAGCAAATTGCATATTTTACACAAAAAAGGGAAGTAATAATGTTTTCCCTGCCTTGGAACAGTTTGAAAGTTCTGGGCTGATGCTTTCTTGGACTTTCCAGTGAGATCACTTTTATGAGATGAGACGTAAGTTTGAAAGTTTGGCCAAAATGTGAGTTCAGGGGAGTGACCCATGTGGAAATGGAGTGATGTGAATGGGTCAACAAAGATTTCTGCATTGCTTGTAGAGCTGGGCCAACTTTTTCTACAAATCTCCGCTAGAATTTTAAAACAAATTCCTCTTGACTGTCCACACTCCTGTCACGCTGTCCGAAGTGGATCACAACCATGACTGCCTAGCTCAAGGGAGACTGTCAGAAAAAAGAACAGACACCCCAAACTTGCGGTATGTTCTATAATTAGATTTCATCAAGCTAGTACCAAATGTGAACTCTTGTATCACTGTACCAATCTTACAATGCAGTCACAGAAGATCCCTTTAGACTCTCCTGTATATTTTGCCACCCAGACAAAACTGGACGTTGTGATAAAAGATCACTTATACAAAAAATCACTTTACATTTAGGTTGCTTCTGGTCCCAAGAGGCCAGCCACTTACCCCAGACCAACTGGTATCTTAGGCTATGTCTACACTGGCAAGTTAGTTTGAATTAAGGAGGCTTAATTTGAACTAACTAAAGCCATGGCTACACTAGGCTTTAGTTAGTTCGAATTAAGGGCTTCCTTAATTCAAACTAATACATTCGAATAGGGCTTTAGAAGTAAGGCTTTAATTTGAACTAACTAGTTCGAATTAGCCAATGTGGCCATGTTAATTTGAACTAATTTCTTAGTTTGAACTAACCGGCCATTGAAATGAATGGGGATCGCTAATTCGAACTAAGCAAGTGTCATGAATGGCACTTGCTTAGTTCGAACTAACTTTTTCTAAAGGGATAGCCGTGTTAGTCTATTGTAGAAAGACAACAGAGTCTTGTGGCACTTTTAAAGACTAACAGATTTATTAATCGCATGAGCTTTCGTGGGAGAAAATCCCACTTCGTCAGACGCTTTGAAGATAGCTATCTTCAAAGCGTCTGACGAA
>ML685840.1:11167195-11209289 GCA_007922175.1 Pelusios castaneus | reverse complement strand
AATAAATCTGTTAGTCTTTAAAAGTGCCACAAGACTCTGTTGTCTAACTTTTTCTAGTTCAAATTAAGTTAATTCGAACTAACTAAAATTAGTTTCAATTAGTTAGTTCGAACTAATTTTAGCAAGTTTAGACATAGCCCCAGATCTTATATCAAAGATAACGATGGTAACCAATTCGACAGTAAATTAACTAAAAGTTTACCAGGGATTACCTGCCTTCTCTGGAGCACCCCCGGCATCCTGGATGGTGAGAGATTCCTATTCACAGGTGGTTCACTCCTGTCCCGTTGTAGCTCAGTTACTGGTGTCTGGTTTTCCTTTTTATAGCCTACTACTTAGAAGATTCTGTAACCTCATCTCTAGTTTTCCATTGTTTACTTCGGGGAGGCAGAACTAGCATAAATATTGTCTCAGGCCTTCTCTTATAACAGGAGGCCAGAAACGAGTCTCCACTAGCTTCTGGCTTCCCTGTATATGTGCTAGGGTGCACCAGCCGACTTGCTGGCCTTCACAAAAAGGAAATAAGAGTTTAATGAGAGGTGAAAGCAGGTAAAATATATTTACAGGTTAGTCACAGTAGGTAATTCCAAATGGGGGCAGTGATGTTGTGATGGGGGATTCATCCCACACAGGAATGGAAGGGGTTAATGGAGACTTCCTGAGCTTACCACACCTCATCCCAGAAAAGAGTAGTGGCGGTGACTCCTCCAAGTGGCCTAGAGAGTTTGCACAGAAAGCAACCAATTGGAGAGAGACTACACAGAGCAGCCAATCAGGACCTAGCAGGCTGGTACAAAAGGAGTTACAGTGCAGAGTAGGGTGAGTTGCTGTGTGGAGTCCAAGCAGTGAGGTTAGTGTTTTGAGCAAGCTGCAGCAGGAGTAGCACCTTGGACAAAGCAGTTGCTGGCAAGAGCAGAGGGAACAAGAAAGAGTTCTTGGCTGGGACTTGCTGGGGCTGTGGGGTAGGTGGCCCAGGGAACAGAAGCAATGTTGAGGGAAGTTAAAGAGATGCAGCAGCAGACTGCTATCTACGGCTATGTCTACACTTGTTAATTTAAGTCGACTTAGAATGTCCACACTTAAATTTTAAGTCGACTTTCAGAGGACCCTACACTGGACGCCTAGATTGACTTGTAGGGGCTAGGTGGACCTGGGACTGGTCCACGGTGGCAGGGGGGGCACCCCTTGCCAAGTGCCAGGGGGCTCAGCCTTTGTCCCTTTGTACCTGGGTACAATGGGGCAAAGGGGGACAGGGACCCTGGCAGGGCATAGGGGCAGGGTGGGCAGGGCTCTGCCCTGCCCTGTGAGGGGGCATGCCAGGCTCTCCCTGTGCCAGCCACCCTGGCAGAGAGGGCAGTGGAGAAGTCCTGGAGAGCCCTAAATCGACTTAGAGTCGACTTAGGGCTACTCCATGTCTACATTGGACTTTAGAAAGTCGACTTAAGCAGAAAGTCAACTTAAAAGTAGGTTTAACAAAGTCGACTTAATTTTTCCTTAAGTGTAAGTGTAGATGCAGAGTAAATTAAGTTGATTTAAGCAAGCTTAAGTCGACTTAATTTACAAGTGTAGACGCACCCTACATGTTCCTGAGGTCAAAACCCAGAGTCGTAGCCAGGCTCAGGTCCCCAGCCCCACATCAGCCACTGTGGTAGCAGCTTAAATATTGGACTTTGATGAGCCCTGGCAGGGGGAAATATGGCTGAAGGGCCAAGTCATGAGGAAGACACTACTGTAGTTGGACTGAGGAAGATTTGCAGGTTGAGAAGATGGCGGGAGAGATATCACCAGGGAAGGGTGTGCCAGCTGGCATAGCTAATCCCTGTGATGGCTAGGAGGAGGGAAGTGATTGATTTCCCCCCCTCTCTTTGCACTCATGAGGCTGGATCTGAAATATTGTGTACAGTTTTAGGCCTCTACGCAGGAAGGATGTGGACAAACTGGAGAGAGTTCTGCAGAGAGCAACCAAAATAGTTAGGGGTTTGGAGCATGTGACTTATGAGGAAATATTGAGGGAACTGGGCTTGTTTAGACTGCAGAAGAGAAGAGTGAGGGGAGATTTGATAGTAGCCTTCCTCTACCTGAAGGGGGGATTCCAGGGAAAATGGAAGTAGACTGTTCTTAGTGGTGGCAGATGACAAAACATGGAGTAATGGTCTCAAGTTGCAGTGAGGGAAGCCTAGGTTGGATATCAGGAGACACTTTTTTACTAGGAGGCTGATGAAGCACTGGAACAGGATACCAAGGGAGGTGGTAGAATCTCCATCCTTAGAGGTTTTTAAAGTGCGGCTTGACAAAGCCCTGGCTGGGAGGATTTAGTTGGGGTTAGTCCCATAGGCTATGTCTACACTAGCAATTTAGGTTGACTTAAGGAGGCTTAAGTTGACTTAAATTACTCCCTGTCTACACCAGACTTTCATTAAGTCGACTTAAGAAATTCCTTAAATTGACTTAATGAAAGCTTAAGTTGACTTAATAAGAACCACCCATTAGGTTGACTTAAGCCTTAAGTCAACTCCTTAAGTCAATTTAAGGATGGTGTGGACGTGGAGTAACCCTTAAGTTGACTTTATTAAGTTGACTTAAGGGTGGTTAGGTCGACTTAACAAAGTGGACTAAGTCGATTTAAAGTTAAGTTGACTTAGTCCACTTTGTTAAGCCGACTTAATAAGGTCTGCTTTAAGTCAACTTAAAGCCGATCTTATTAAGTCGACTTAACAAAGATGACAACTTTTTCTAGTGTAGACATAGCCACTTTGTCTAGGGGGTTGGATTAGATCAGTGGTTCCCAACTTTTTTGGCTCAAGGGCCACAGATATCATTTTTACAACCTTGAAGGGCCACTCATATCACCATTAAGAACTATAAATCACTACATATTTAAAACAAACATTTTGGAGTTAACTGTGCTCATTCACTGTTTTACATCTACAAATGACTCACAGTATGTCACTCACTCACAGACCAAGCACTAGTGTAGACAAGTGACAGTCACTATGCACCGAAGCACAAAGCCTGGCAGCTAAGTCCTGGTGGGAAGTGGCAATTAAGTGCAGGACAAACTGGAAGGCACTGATTTTTAGTCACCTCCCCCTCCCCCGACACTGCAGCCAGACGGAAAGAAATCAGTGAGGAGGCTGTCTCCTGACTGATCTCCCATTTCCCTGGCTACTGCATGGAAACTGTACACATCCTATAACCCTGTGCACTCCACCTGGGTCCCTAGACAGTGGCTCCCTTCAACAGCCAGGGGGATGGGAAACCAGTGCTCCCTTCCCACTGCCTCCAGGAGTGATCCCGGCACCTAAGGACCCATGAGGAGCACTTTGCTCCTTAAGTCGAATTAAGGAAAAGTTAGTTCGAATTAATAACACCTCGTTTTAATTTGAACTAGCGCTTAAATTGACTTTATTAAGTCGACTTAAGCCAGTGGAGACGGGGATTAGCACCTTGGTGGAGTTTATTAATTCGACTTAAAACGTTAAGTTGACTTAATAAGGTCAAAAAGGGGCCACGTCTACACTTGAAAAGTTAAGTTGACTTTTGTTAAGTCGACTTAATCAGGTCCACTTTCAGTTGACTTAAAGTCGACCTTATTAAGTCAACTTCATAAAGTCAACCTAACTTTTCAAGTGTAGACATAGCCTTATAGCCCCATGGCAACACCCTGCGCCTGAGTCCTTAGGCAGCAGCTCCCTTCTGCACCTAGCAAGAGGGGAGTGGCGGCCCATTTTGAAAGGCTCCAGTGTCCACTTTTGGCCGCTGGGCCGCAGGTTGAGAACCACTGGGCTAAATGAACCCCTGAGGTCCTTCTAACACTAATCTTTCCTGGTTCTATGCATTTAGAAGCTTTGATCTCTGATCATCACATACAACTTCTGGCTTTGAAATGAGCACTGCTCTGTTAGGCTATGTCTACACTTGTAAAGTTAAGTCGACCTTGTTAAGTTGACTTAGCAGAGTGGCTACACTTTAAGTCAACCTTGTTAAGTCAACTTAACAGTAGACAGCTGTCCTCACTGGCTTTAAGTCGACTTAATAAGGTCATCTTAGCGCTATTCCCTGTCCACATTGGCTGTAAGTTGACTTAAGAAGTTGATTTAAGGGTTAAGTCGCCCTTCAGAGGTGGTGTTATTAAGCTGACTTAAGCTGTTATTAAGTCGACTTAAGGAATTGCTGAAGTCGACTTAAGAAGAGCCTAGTGTGGACGCAGCCCAGTGTGGATGCAGTCGACCTAAGGTGCCAGTGTAGAGGAAACCTTAAATTTCAAAGTGGTAGCCATGTTAGTCTAGTTCAGCAAAACAAATGAGGAGTCTAGTGGCACTTTTAAAGATTAGTCTTTAAAAGTGCCACCAGACTCCTAGTTTGATCTCTTGTTAAAGTTCTTCATTTACATTCCACAAGACTTCTTTCTCATTTGATATGTTATTTAATGGCAGGCATATACACAATGTAAATTTTTGCTATTACATTATAATGGAATACAGATTAGTAAAAACAATGCATGTAACATCCTGTTGGTTTTAATGAAGTTTACATTACATTCTTACAGATTTAACAGTCACTTTGATCTATCCCTAATGCACAAGTGAGTTGACCTGGCTTCCACCTATGCATTTGTAAGGCTCCAGTGAGGCCTGGGGCTTTGGCATGAGCTGCACCTGATCTATCAGCATCACAACTCCATTTTGTGGTTACTTTTCATGACTATTTTAAAGAATTAATTTGATGACAGAAATGTTCAATGAAACAATGACATTTTAGCCAATATTGCAGAATAATTGCAAAAATATTTGAATACTTTCCCTAAACTACATGAGAACAGCTACAGATCAAGAATGATTATTGGCAAATAATTTTGATTGATGAACGTATTTTAAAAACGAGACTCTACCTCGGGACACTTTGTGAATAGAAAAACTCAATATCGAATTAATCACACCAGTGTTGACTTGGCTCTTGTCGCTGGTGAAAGGGTAATATTTTCTGGGCAGCACCTGACATTTTCTCTCATGACAAAGTCTGAAAAGACACGTTTTTGGCATGGAATGTGACAGAATTGTGCAACTATTTCAATTACAGCACCGCTTGCATTGTAGTCTGAGTGACTTCAGCACTGTGGTATTACTGACTTTTTGATACATATGTCAGGAAGGGAAGGAGAGGACTAAAGCCATAGAAAGTCATCTAATTTGTGTCACTAGAGACCCCTAATTGCACAAATTGAAACCTTTGACCCAATTCTGCCAAGGGTTTGTGTGGCATCTCCTAGAAGCCAATGAGACTTCCAGTGGATATAAAAACCAATCAGGGATCTCTTTGCAGTACAAAGGCCTTCATCAGCCAATCAAATCTCTCATTTTCTAACTGTATCATTTATTCTCTATGGAATGAATGCCAGCCAGGTGCTTCCATCTTCACCAGTCAAGATTTTTCCCCTTATGACTCTTGAAGATACAAAGGCTATGTCCACACTTACAAAGTTAAGTCAACCTTGTTAAGTCAACTTTAACAAACTGGCTACACTTTAAGTTGACTTTGTTAAGCTGACTTAACAGCAGAGATAGCCATTATATTAGCTTTAAGTCGACTTAATAAAGTCGACTTAGTGTTAATCCCCATCTACACTGACCTTAAGTCGACCTAAAAGTAGGTATTATTAAATTGACTTAAACTTTCCTTAAGTCAATTTAAGGAAGCACTTAAGTCGACTTAATAAAAACCCAGTGTGGACACGGCTTTGTTTAAGTCGACTTAAGGACACTTAAGTTGACCTACACAAAGCCATGTCCACACTGGGCTTTTCTTAAGTCGACTTAAGCGCTTCCTTAAATTGGCTTAATAGCAGCTTAAGTCGACTTAAAAACACCACCTCTGAAGGTCAATTTAAGCCTTAAGTCAACTTCTTAAGTCGACTTAAAGCTAGTATGGACGGGGAATAACGCTAAATCGACCTCATTAAGTCGACTTAAAGCCAGTGTGGACGGCTATGTCTACTGTTAAGTCGACTTAACAAGGTCGACTTAAGTCGACTTAAGGTGTAGCCGCTCTGTTAAGTTGCCTTAACTTTACAAGTGTAGACATAGCCAAAGTGCCTTTTAAGCCTTTGTAGGAATTATGTTGAACCCACGTGGTGCCATCATTTTGGAACGAGGGACTAGTTCTGGCTCTTTGATGACTCCCACTCCTCTGCAGAATGAGGTTTATAAGCAGCCCATTTTATCTCAAAGATAAATTTTTAAATAATAGTAAAAATAGTCTTATGGGGACAAGTAGAGATGATCAGTTCTATACCTTGTGTTCTAGTGAATGAATGGTGTACTTTGGCCTCTGGGTACATAAACATCTCGCAAAGAGCAAATAAAGACATATGATGTGCTGAAAGCACTGAGTAAAGATTAAGGGGCCCGTTCTACCTAGTCCAGAAAGACCAAGGCTCTTTTCCAACCAGCCATTTGTTAAGAAGTTGGCAATGATACAGCTGTCCCTGTTTCTATCAGTTCTGAAGTTTAATTTACAGATGTACAATCTACAGAAGCCTTGTTAATTTACATTAAGTTAAATAAACAGCAACAATCAATTTCCCCGACGCTCATATCACTTCCTGGTAATCCACAGTCATGGAAAGATCCCCCCCCCCAACCCCTCTACACGCCATATTAATATATTCTGATATCTCATGGCCTCTCCTTCCAAAAAAGCTTTCTGAAGCATTTGAGCAGGGCTCTGTTCTGAATGCTTTCTCCCTTTCCTGAGTCCAGGTAGATAAGCCATTGCAGAAAGAGGAAAAGATAAGCCACCTTTCCTGAGAAAAGATATTTAAAAGTGGTCAGGAAGTTCCTCACTGCTTTTGTCATCATACAGCTTCCTCTAGCCTGATGGAAATAAAGTGCCCTTTTGCTGCTCTCTGCTATGTGTACACGAGGTTCTTATTATATAATATCTGCCTGACAAAACAAAAGGGAGTTTATAGCGAGGGGGCAGAAATCACAAAGCCACATAAAGATAAAGGCTTTCATGTTTTAAAAAAATGACAACAAGGTCTATAAAAATAATCAGCACATAACGTCATTTCCTTGAAGTATAAATCACTATTCTGAGTACCATCCAGGCGTAGAGTCCATGTTCCCATAGAGGACACACACAAACTTCGACAATGTCAATATTGTCCCTATTTGCACATCTTAATAAATGACGATGGAAGAGGGTCTTTGTCTTTCTGAACTAGGCAGCAAACAGGTCCCTTTATATTTTACATTGGCCTTTAAGCCAAGGGTGTTGCTATATAGAAAAGAGATTGGGGACACAGGCTTCTGATCTCTTCCCCCCACCTCCTTCCCCCTGTGTTCTTCCCCCGCCCCTGCCCCTGTTCTCCTCCAGCCCCGGCACTCAAGCTGTTCCCCCAGGCGCCCCACCAGCCCTGTGCACCTCACCCCTGGCCCCAAACCCCTTTCCCTGCCCCCAGCCCTGCGCACCTCTCCCCCAGACAGGTGCACCTACCCCCCTTTACCCCCCTGGGCCTGCACCCAGCGCCTGAGGCCCCTGGCCCAGCACACTACTTACCTTTGCTGGAGCTCAAGGGGGAGCCCCAGATGCTGTACCGCTCCCTGCCACAGGTGACGTTTCCCACCCTGCTCTGCCCTGGGCCATGTGCCTGGGAGTGTAGCAGGGTGTGAGATGTAAAGAGGTCTTCCAGCCCCAGCTCCCAGGTGTGGCTTGGGGCACTCTGAAATACATTTGGGGCATGGGCCCGCCTCTGTTTTAAGCACCAACCATTTATTTACAGCTGGGTCATTAACAGCAGAGATCATCAAGGCTGTAGTATTTCCATTATAAAACTCCTTATTTGCTTATAACTTTCGGGCTCTTTCACCTTTCAGGCTTGCTTGCAGCATTGTTATCGTCATGTCAATCCCTGGATATTAGAGAGACAAGATGTGTGAGGTCAGATCTTTTCCTGGACCAACTTCTGTTGGTAAACAAGACAATTTTTCCAGCTGCACAGAGCTCTTCAAGTCTGGGAAAGGTATCCAGAGGCATGGCCTACACTACAGAGTTAGGTCAATCTTTGTCCTGGATCTGCTGTCTTGTCACTAACTGATGAATCATCTCCTCCATCTTTTTCCTTATTCCAGGGCAGGCTGGCTGCCACTC
Source organism: Pelusios castaneus (assembly GCA_007922175.1). Lineage (NCBI taxonomy): Eukaryota > Metazoa > Chordata > Testudines > Pelomedusidae > Pelusios > Pelusios castaneus. Next base: position 11,201,138 of record ML685840.1, on the reverse strand, counting down.
CTGGTACCATGTATCACTGGGCCAGGCTTCTCCCCAACTCCAATGTCTGAGCTGCCACACCCAATTCTTTCCTCATAGAGGCTTATTTCATTAAATGAATATAGCTAACAAACAGAAGAACAGCTTTAACACATTCCTAAGCCTCAGGATTCAGCAACCCCTTCCAGGAACCCCTCCTGCTCCTGGCAGTTTCCCATTGTCAGCTCTGCTCCTTTCTTAGATCAGCATCCCGAGGGCTGCTTTTCTGAGGGACTCATCACAGGATCTAGCTTGACTCCAGTGTAGCTTTTCCTCCACAGGGCATAACCTGCTCAGTTCATCTTCTCCAACTGCCCATTAACGGCCCTTTGCAGGCCACGTGTAATCCAGCCCCCTTTAACTGGCTGGACTGGACTCATCTGTCTCACCAGTGTAGCTGGGTTTAATCTGTCTGCAGGGTCCAGCTATTCTGCAACAACAAACTTATGGATTTTCTCTTCCTCTGCACATCAAGTTACTTCTCTGTTCAATTCGTGGTGCAACCACCTCACAGGACTGTATCCCAAGCTTTGTAATATTTGGTGGTGTTCTTCAAACTGCAGTCAAGGGATTTTATAAGCATCTCAGCTATAATTAGAAAAAGATCTCGCCCCTCTTGTTGCAGGAATACATCTGAAAGCATGTAGTGAGTGCACCAGCAAGGAAGGCTCTGAGTGAGCAAGCTCCCAGGTTCCTGAATGGTAACCAGAGGTGGTAAATTGTTGTTTGGACAACTGAGCTTCATCCTGTCATAGAGCATTGGTTTGGTATTTACCAGTTCTGGTCTTCTTTTCCTGATATCCTGCCTTGGCCTAACTCTAGGTCACTGGTTTCTGCCTTCCTCCTGATCTCCTAGTATACTGATTTGAGTTGACTCTTGGTAACTTGCTCCTGATCCTGGCTTTCTGGTTTGTACCTGGATTCTGATCTCTTGGTGTTCCAACAGAACCTGATTCCTGGTAATTGGCTACTGGGTCCGTGGCCTATGTGTGACGCTGACCCCTAGGCTGGGCCACCCACCCCCTGAGCCTGATAGGGAGTATGTTTCTACAGTCCTTGACACAAACCTGAGTCTTGCTTGTGGCCACTCGATGCCAATGTACTGCAAATAATAATATGCAGTGCACTAATTTCCCATTGCTGCTTAGTGAACGTGCTGGGTGCCATCTGTTGACTGGCTGCAAGCCAGTGCAGTTTGGCAGGATTGGTTTTAAAGTATTCTTGCTTCCTTCACTGAAGGAGGCAAATGGTTTAGCAGGAATGGTTTTCTGTTACATCAGAATCTTGTTAAGGTTAGGAATTTGTGCTGAAATGATTAATCATCAAAGATAAATGTTAATAAACTCCTCCCTAGCCTTCAGAATTTGCAAGGGCAAGGCCATGTTTTCTTTATGTTCTGTGCAATTGCTGTGTTTGGCCAAGCAATGCCCTCCTTACTGCAAACAGTGGGAGGACTACAACCCTGTGAATAATCGACAGAGGAGGTCTTGCTTATCGCAAAACAAAATCACCAATAATAATTCTGAGCAATAGCATTTGGTTACACTGTGGAAAATCATGACTAAGTCACTTATTTGACACAAATTCACTGAAGGCACTTTCATGCAGATTTATCAATCAGTTCTGGACATGCCAGGAACTAGGCCAACACTTTATAAAACGGCTTCTGTTTTAGGTGTCCTGGTTTCTGTAGTACCAACTGTGAGACACGCTGGAATAGATCTCCACCTGCAGCTGCATTCAGATCTACTAGACACCTGCAGTTGGTCTATGCCAGCTGTCTCTGGCTCAAGACACTCTGGCTAAAGAGCTATTTCATTGCTGTGTAGACTTCGGGCCTTGGGCTGGAGTTCGGGCTGTAGGACTCTGCGAGCCCAGGCAGAGTTCAGGTTGCAGCTGAAGCCCAAAAGTCTACACTGTAATGAAGCAGCTTCACAGCCTGCCAGAGTTGTCAGGTACAGGTCCAGGGCCAGATTAATCTTTTGCGGGCTCTAGCATACGGTACTTGGTCCTGCCCTGCTGTGCCCCGACTCTCTGTCCTTGCTCAGCTTCTTCCTCCCCTGCCCATCCCAGGCCCTGCTTGCATGAGGTGGGGAGGGGGCAGAGAGGAGTCAGTGGTGGACAGGGCCTCAGGGAGGAGGCTGAATGGGGGCGGGGCCTCAGGGAAGAGGCTGAATGGGGGCGAGGCCTCAGGGTGGAGTGGAGGTGGAGTGGGGGCCACAGTCCAGGCACCAGGGCCCCTTCCAAGTGTGGGCTCGATGCCACGGTGCCATCGTAAACCTGGTACTGTGCAGGTGTCTAGTTACTGTGTAGACATACCCAATGGACTTGCATGTGCTTGGCATCTCTCAGATCAGACCCTCTGTTTTTGAAGCTGGGCACCAAAGTCAGTGGTAATCTTGGAAAACTTTGACTATATCATTCACTGCAGCCTCCTTAGTCCAGCTCCCACTACTTGGGACTAGAGTCGCTTCTCACAACCACCAGGGCTATGTCTACACTAGACAAAGTTAAGTCGACTTTGTTAAGTCGACTTAATAAGGTTGACTTTAAGTCGACTTAAAGCAACCTCATTTAGTCAACTTAACAAAGTGCTGTCCATGCTGTCCATGCTGTCCACTTTGTTAAGTTGACCTAACTGCCTTTAGATCGACTTAACAAAGTGGACTTAAATGTCCACACTGGGCTTAGGTCGACCTAAAAAAGGGTTAGGTTGACCTAAACAGGCTTAAGTCGACCTAATAGACGGTTCTTATTAAGTCGACTTAAGGAATTTCTTAAGTCAACTTAATGGAAGCCTAGAGTGTACGCGGCTTAATTTAAGCCAATTTAAGCCTCTTTAAATCGACTTAAACTGCCAATGTAGACATAGCCACATGGATCTCTTTACCATGGGTCCAGATTTCCATAGAGATTTCAACAATTTCCACAACACAATCAAACTTAGCCTGGAACACTCCACACAAGAGATCCACTTTCTGGACACTACAGTGCAAATTAGCGATGGGCACATAAAGACCACCCTATACCGCAAACCTACTGATCGGTATAGTTATCTACATCCCTCGAGCTTTCATCCTCGACACACCACACGATCCGTTGTGTACAGTCAAGTCCTAAGATATAACCGCATTTGCTCTGACCCTTTAGACAGAGACAGACACCTTCAGGATCTCTACTAAGCATTCTTAAAACTACAGTATCCACCTGCAGAAGTGAAGAAACAAATTGACAGAGCCAGACGGGTACCCAGAAGTCAACTACTACAGGAGAAGCCCATGAAAAACAACAACAGAACGCCACTGGTCACCACCTACAACCCCCAAGCCAGACTTCTTCAACACATCATCAAAGATCTACAGCCTATTTTACAAGATGATCCCTCACTCTCTCAAGCCTTGGGAGACAGACCTCTCCTTGCTTTCAGACAGCCCCCTAACCTTAAAAGGATACTTACCAGCAACTACAGATTATACAACAGAAACACTAAAGCAGGAACATATCCCTGCAACAGACCATGCTGCCAACTTTGCCCTCATATCTACACTGAAGACACCATCACAGGACCAAATCAAGCCACCTACTCCATCAAGGGCTCATTCACCTGCTTGTCCACCAATGTGATTTATGCCATCATGTGCCGGAAATGCCCCTCTGCCTTATATATTGGACAGACAGGACAGTCTCTGCGCCAAAGAATAAATGGACACAAATCGGACATCAGAAATTGCAACACTACAAAACCAATAGGGGAACACTTCAATCTCCCTGCTCACTCCCTTGACAACTTGTTAATAGCTGTGTTGAAACAGATGAATAACAAATCACAGCTTCAAAGAGAAACTGCAGAACTTGAACTTATATGCAAATTTGACTCAGTTGTCTTGGGGTTAAACAGGGACTATGGATTTTTCTCTCATTACAACAGGTGATTTGACCTCACCTTCCTCTATGTGCTGTTCCCCAGTTTTTGAATCCTAACACCTATTTTGATTTGTTGTTACAGCCTGACCTGATCCTATGTCATACACTCCCCTGCATTTAAATCCCTCCCATTCTGTAAGTTTCCCATCTTCAAAGTGTCTGACGAAGTGGGATTTTCTCCCATGAAAGCTCATGCGATAAATAAATCTGTTAGTCTTTATAAGTGCCACAGGACTCTGTTGTCTTTCTATAATAGACTAACACGGCTACCCCTTTGGAATTTGCTTCTGAATAGTGAGTGCTAGTGGAGCATAATCCTGTCCTGTTTTGCTCTGTAAAGGTGCTGAGCATTCTCAACACCCACTGACTTCAGTGGGGGATGTGGGCATTTATTACCTCTCTGGATCAAGTCCTTTCAATCCTACATGTACTGAGGTTTCTAAAATTACAATGTGGTTTGCACCTTCTAGTTTAATATTGAATTTGTCACTAGATGGCAGTACATTATCTCAGTTAGAATGAAGAGCTTGCATTTATTTGGGATGATCTTACCTGGCATACGAAAAACTTTAGGCTATGTCTACACTTGTCAAAATAAGTCGACTTTGCTAAATCGGCTTAACAAAGTTGACTTTAAGTCGATTTTGATAAGTCAACTTAGCATGTCCACACTATAAAATTAAGTCAACTTAAAGTGGACCTTGCCAAATCGACTTAGAGCGTCCACACTGGATGCCTAAGTTGACTTTTAGGGGCTAGGTAGACCTGGGACTGGTCCATGGTGGCAGGGGGGGCACCCCTTGCAAAGTGCCAGGGGGCTCAGCATTGCCCCATTGTACCTGGGTACAATGGGGGCTGAGCAGGACAGGGACAGGGGCAGGGTACAGGAGCGGGCTGGGCAGGGCTGTGTCCTGCCCTGTGAGTGGGCACGCCAGGTCTGGCTTTCCCAGCCACCCTGGCAGGGAGGTCAGTGGGAGAGCCCTGAGGCCCTTTAAGTCGACTTAAAGTCAATTTAGGGATAATCTGCATCTAGACTGGCTAAGTCGACTTAATAAAGTCGATTTAGCCAGTAAAGTTGACTTAAAACAAGGTTTAATAAAGTTGACTTTAAATTTCCTTAAGTCGACTTAAGCAGCAGCTTAAGTCGACTTAAGGAAATTGTAGTGTTGACGCAGATTAAATTAAATCAATTTGACTTTATTTGTAAGTGTAGACGCACCCATAGTCTGTCAACCTGTAATTAAAATCATAGGCGTTCCCTCTCATCTCCCCACTCCTCATTTGTTCCATAATATGACATCAAAAGAGTGCTCAGTGAAAGGGCAGGTCAGTAGATTCCAGTCTAATAAAAATACATTTCCCCCACATCATTTAGGGGTCCAATCTTGCTTCCACCACAGTTGGTGACAGAATTATTACAGTACTGCACATCAGAATTGCCACACGGGATCAAACCTATCATCCATCTAGTCCAGCATCCTGTCTGACTGTGGCTGGTCCCAGGTGCTTTAGAGGAAGATGCACAAAACCCCATAAAACACAGTAATGGGATAACCTGACCCCATGGAAGGTTTCCTTCCAATCATTAATAGATAGAGGTTGTCTTAAGCACAAAAGCATGAAAACAGTTTTGATCCCGTCAGCCACCAGGCTCCTCCTGCCACCTTCAGCTCATTAGCAGGGTTCAAAACCTGGCACTTCAGATCTCCAGTACAGAGTACAGATCTCTGCCACTTAAACAGCAGGAGTATTTGGAGCAGAAGTGGAGAAGCCCTAGCCTGTTTGGTAGCCAGGATGGGAAAACGTTGGTGCTCCAGCCTGGAGGAAGACATGTGGTATAGCAGTTTAGCACCCCCTGAAAGTTTGCGTCCAGGGGACTGCCCTGCTTGCATGGTCCTGAACTGGGAGGAGGGTTGGATCTATAATCCTGTGGCAGTCTGTGGCATGGTTACATTTAAAAGAGCTGGTTAGTTTGAGTTTTGTCCTCATTAGTTATACAAGCTAGGATAGTGTCATGCTTTAGGACCTTGCTGGTCACTTGCAGAGGTCAGGAAACAGTCCTCCAGCTCACCTCATGCGCAGAATTGCCCAACTGCCTGCACTGTAGAAAGGGAAAATACATCTTTGGAAGCACCACCTATTACCACTGCTGCTGGTAGGATGCCAGAGAATAGGGGCTCTCTAATCTAGCATGGCAAAGCTTCTGCTCTTAGTCCGTGAACTCTTAGGGGCAGGTGCTGTCTCCTTGTTCTGTGTTTGTTCCGCACCTAGCGTATAAGTCCTGGGACTTTAGTGGGGCTCCTAGATGCTGGAGTAACATACATAATATGGGTACAGGAGTATACTTATATTTGACTTCCGCTAGCTGCCTGCATATCTATTTTTGTTTCCATTTTTGGCATCTCATTTGTAGCTGGGCACTCATCTCTTCTGCGTTTGCCATCTACACAGCTACTTGGCTGATCAGAAGAGGAAAATCCTGCGCTTGACAGCAGATTCTCTCCACTCCCTGTAACTCAGTGCATTAGCTCTGCTCAGCCAGCATTATCCCGTCACCATAGAATAGAAAACTTCCTGGCTTGTATTTCCCACATGTCAGCAGGATTGACTTAGCTACACCACGAGGCCAGATGTTACATTTTGTTTCAAAAAGGAGGATGCTGGGAGCAGCTGTATCTTACAGTGAAGAACTGCACTTACAAGAGTTCTGCCTGCCCCTTATTGGTGTCTTCTCAGTGTGAAACTAACTGCAGCCAGGGAGGGAAGAAAAGACCTTGGAATCCAAAATTGCATGGGATCTTTGTTGCCCTCAAGATGGGCAGTAATTTGATCCCAGATATGATTGAAACATCCCAAGAGAGAGGAGGCTGCACATATACAACAGCATTTATGGAAATGGATCGCACAAAACAAACCACTGAATGTGCCTCAAAAAATAAATGACTGGAAAAAGGCAGCATGAGCTAGCGGCCTGAGCAAGAGATGAAGAGGTAGAAACACCTGAGTTCCCAGCTCTGCTGAGGTGCTCTGTGATCTTGGGCTCATCAGTTAAACTCTGTGGGCTGGCTCCTCCCCAGATTATGGTTGACATGTCTGAAGAATATGCCCATAGGTGGCTTATTCTTGAGGGCTGCAAGGGAGATCACCTAAGGATTGCCCTCATGTGAGCTGACTGGAGGCAGACATTAGAGGCCCTTCTTCTGGCCTAGAATCACAGGAGTGTTCTCGTCACTCTCCTCCCTGCCTTCTCTTACCCAGAGCAAGTGACATAGGGACACTAAGGGGTATGCAGGTGGCCAGTGCAACGTGCCTCATGGGAAGCTGCAAGAAACCCCATAATAGGCAATTATAGAATAACCCTCTCGATGCAGGAGTTTCTTTCTAAACCCCATCAGTAAACGGGATGATGTACCCTGAAGCATGAGAGTTTATAGAATTTCTCACTTTTTATCCCATTCAGTGTAACCATGGATGTGCTAATTATCCATATCATATATAATCCTTTAATCTTATTAAACGCTTTGCTTCCATGACCTCTTGTGGCAGTGAGTTCCACAAACTAGTTATGCATGATGTAAAAGCACATTTCATTTATCAGCTTTAAATTTTTTGCACGGAATATTCCCTTGTTGTATTATGAATGGGTGATTAGGAATATGTGACATACCTACTCTGCCTTTTTTTCCTTTGTATTCCTCTACCACCATGTCCCCTCTCATTCATCTCCTATCTCAAGGAAACAATCCCAATCTTTTCTCTCACTCTTCCTATGGAGGTTTCCCATGTCTTTAATTGCTTTCACTACCTGTCTTTGAGCCCATACTGTTTCTATAACATTCTTTTCTGAGGGGAGTGGATCAGAACTGAAAACACTACCAAGTGATGACATATTATTCAGGATTATTTTCTATCTCATTCTCTATAAGTCGGTGGTACAGCCTCAAATTATTCCTTCCAATGTGAATTTGTCAGCTGTTTCTTTACTTTAGGGATACCGGCGTGCCTTCTAAGAAGCATATATGGATCTTGTCATTGTCCATCACCTAAAGATTCTGAATCAGATCCCCAGCTGGCATTGACTGTCATGGCTCCATTGACTACAACTGAGCTATGACAAATGTACTGTCTTCCGTTCAGAAACATTTCTTTCTTTTGATCTTTTTAGTTAGTGCTACTCCCTCAGTTTAATCTCTCCTTCCCTGTAGAGTCCGTATTACTGTTGTGTTTCTCATGTTAAGACCCAGTTTGGGGGACTCACTGTATGGAAGTCCATGAGAAAGGAGGCCCTGCTACTCATACACTCCTGCAGAGGGGATAGCCACATGGTAGCAAAGCAGCTGAGTGCTATCTCAGCCTTCAGCAGGGGCTGGCAGAAGATGGGAAACACAATTTGTAAAGATTCTTTGTTATGAAAGGTATGAGGTGGCTATCTATGAAGAACAGTTCTTCATGTTCCATGTGGTACCTGTTATACCTCTGAATGGCAACTGACTGTTTAAAATCTACCATGAGAAATTCATCTTAGAAAAGCCAAGGAATCCCACAGATTGACTGCAATACTCAGCACTTGGCTTTTATCTCAAATTATGTTAATTGACTAGAATGCTGTCATGAAATGAAGGTCTTCAGCAGCTACATAGTGGGTTAGAGGATTAGAGATCTTCCAGTTCCTATTGCTAAGCCTGACAAAGAGCCCGCTCCGACTGTTGCTGGCAGAAATCTCAGAGTGCGACAAGAACAGGGCGAGGCCCAAAGAGAATAAAGTGGAGTCTAAAAGTTATCAGTTGCATCTTTTAAAGAGCGATTGATAGCATTTCTCTTTAATTAGCCATTCCAGCCATACTGAACTGGTTGGTGTCATGTTCCATAATTCTTCGCTGTGGATACAATTCAAGAAAGATGGCCCCTTTACAGCTCAGCTCTGTGGGAGTGGTATGTGGAGGGGCCGTGCTGCAGAGTGTGTGTGTGCGGGGTGGAGGGGAGGGGAGCAGCTGTAACAGCTGGATTTCTTCCTGGGGTTTCAGGTTGCTGATCACTGTCAGTATGAGAAAACTGGGGGCAGATAATATTTGTGACCTCAGAGGATCCTCCTCAGTAACATACTTGGGCTATCCAAGTATCCCCGCCTGGAGTGTGCTCTGCATCTTTAGGAGCACTGGTGGATGTCAGAATGATCTGAGGCATTCTTAGGGGGAATGAATGGCAAAGGCTGAGTTATTCTGTCAGCCAAAGGATATGAGAAGCAGCACTTTTATAACCATCAGAGTAACTCTAAACAAACCTTGAAGCTTTAATAGGAGTCATTTAAACATATTTCCTGTAATTTGTAATATTTATTTTGATATATGTTCAGATTGTTTATGTAATATTTTTCATGCATGAGCAACCCTTGGCAGAATATAGAGATCTTCACATGCATACAAACTTTCTATTATGATTGGCTGAGCTTTAATAAAGGATTTGTAATACCAAATATTGGCCATGTGTTTGGAACAGAGACATGCCAAGGCCACACTATGCAGGATTCCAAAATGGAAATATCGACTTATTGCAAACAACTTGACCTCAGATGACCTTCCAGTGACCCCCTCCACACTACCCACAGAAATTATGATCTGCTGTACTGCTTTCTACCCAGAAAACTTTCTTAGCGAACACAAAAGGTTTCAGCTGTAAGGGCTGATTCTCCACTGCCTACACCTTTCATAACACGGCTACCCCTTTGGAGCTTTACATAGTCATTTAGCTACGTACAAAGTGTGTGCAAAATGCTCTGACTGACGTGAATGCGTGCACAGAGGCTACTTTTGGGGTAAGCGAAGCAGGCACCTGCCTAGGGCCTTAACAGTAAGGGTTCCTGTCCCCACCTACCCCAAAAGCTGCATCTGCCTTAGAGGGGTAAGTCCTTGAGGGAGCCAGGACCATGTGGGGGAGGAGGGTGGACTGGCAGCGGGGAGCTGGGACTGTGTGTGTGGGGGGTGGCGTGCGGGGACAGGGCTGGGCGCACGGAGCCAGGGCCAAAGGGGGTAAATAAAGGGGTAGCTGCTGCCTTCCCCTGAGTGTGGCTGTGACTATACCTCCTAGACCTTGCACGTATTGGACATCAAAATGTCTATGAATATATTTGGTTAACAAGAATTAAAGTAAAAAAGGGTGGACTAGAATTGACGTAGCACCCTTTCAGGCCTTGTGTGTGCACAAAACTGGTAGAGGTTAACCAAAATCAATTTAGTTAAACTGATGCAAAACCATTTGAGGACATAGAAACCAGACTTGAACTGAATTAAGAGTTCACATGGGGGTTGCACAAGTTTAATCAGTTTATTTAAAACAAACAAACAAAACCACACCTTTTGTTAAATTGCTGCAGCTTCGTGTGTGGACAAGGCCCCATAACACATGGACTTGAATTTTTATTTCAGCAAACTACACCCTCTCCCAGCAGTGCATCAGTTTTCTTCCTAGATGGCACAGTAATATATTGCAATATTATTTTCTAGCACCATCTAGTGGCTATGCCGCATCATCTCTTAGGCATCTGCCTGCACTATTTTTTAAAAACAGGCCAGTTCAGAAACTAATCTCCCTTTAAAATGAATTCAAACAACCAATTATAAAAATCTTATGATTAACCTCTGTTTTTCCATTTAGTCTTTGTAATAATTTCCCACTGTCTTATTAATAGGTCAATAAACAACCTATTCCATAGCTTATACAGGCTATGGAGGCTGTTGTAGAACAACAGCTGTAGAAGTGAAAATAGCAGAGTTTTATCTTAATTACCACACAAGAACCTGATTAGCTGTGCTCTTAAAATAAGTGAGCATTTCTTTTTCAAAATACCCATACTTGTCACAACTCACATGGTCTTAGTTTTCTTGCCTGAAATATGTCGGCCAAACGGGCTGAAGAGAAAAACATTCCCTCTAATTTATAGTGCCTGTCACACACAGAAAACGTGCCAGTGTTTTTTGGCTAGGCATGCTTTATTTTGATAGAACATACATTAATAATAAAAAAGTAGATAAGAGAGCTGCAGCTGAGTGGAATACGTATAGAGGCAGAGAATAAATAAAACACACCAGCTATGACAATGATGTGACTATTGATGCTACCATAAATAAAATATTACAGAAAGCAATATTACAGAATGTGATCTCAAAGCAGCAATCTGCCAATGATACTCCAACACTCCCTTTCTCAACTTGTGATGGTGTGTACACACCCCACATTGGGTAACAAGCGGTTAAGAAGCTGCTCTGGGCTCAGCCAGCCGCCTCCCCCCCCCCCTATACCTACAAGAAGAGGCACAAGGTGAAGGAGGAGTTAACAGGAAGCAGAAAAAGCTCATGTGTTGGCAGGCCTGAGAAGAGATGGGACTCTATCTGAAGCTCTTGAGGGAAGAGCTGAGAGAAGACAGGATGTCTCCCTTCAGCAACTGCTGGACGATCCCCCCAAGGGACCGGGGTACTTGCTTCTGATATATTTGAAGGGGGAGGCATTTCCCTCACTTGCATCCTGACCCCATGTATTTATGTTAGTGCCCTGTGTTTTGTTTCTGGGGGACTCTGAAAGCAGAGAGACTTGGAACTGGCTGGAGGGCCAAGGCAGGAAAGGAGGCAACCACCACCCCAAAAGGAAGAAAGCTGCCATGCCTTGCCTGGGTACAAAGAGGTGCCAAGGGATGAGCTGACTGCCCCCTCACATTTTGCTACAAACTGTTGTCTTTACTGGTGAGGTAGGCAGTGACCCAGAGAGGACAACCTTAGGTTGTTCCTAGCATTAGATCCTTTGGTAGCTATCTCAGGGTTTTGAGCTGGAGCCTGCCGGAGTGGGAGGACCTGTGTTTCCCTACCAAACCTCCTCTGCATTTTAAAGAAGATAAGACTTTGATCACTAGACCATGCTCCCCTGATTTCTGACCATCCCACTATCCCCAAGTGACTTTCTACTTCAGGTAACATTGGTCTAGAACAACTTGTAGACCATGATTATTCTGGTGGTTGATATTGTTTGAAAAATATATTTAAACATGGTGTCCTTTTTCAAGTGAGTCCTAAATGGCCAGAAAGGAGACACCCAAATGCTTCTGTTTCTCAGTATGTTCTCCCAATAGATTGCCTCAGCATCCTTCTCAAGCTAGTTATTCATGAATCTGCGATTCACACTAAGCTTATTCGTACACCTCAAGGTGGGCCACACATGTCCTCATATCCTGAACGTACCTTTCCCAAGCAGGCCCAAGTATTTCATCACTTTGCGATGGTTCACCCCTCACACTTACTGCAGCTGGAGTGTACATAGCTAGTTCCCCTTGGCTACCGCCAGCTCCAGGAGAACAGAGGGATGGTGGCATAGGCAATTTCTTTTTCCTTTTTGTCATTTGATAGTGTTATATGGAAATACATTTCATTTATCACACACCTACACCTACACTCTGCCCACTAATCGCCTTCCCTGGGAGGACTTCCAAATTCTAGAACTCCGAGCGGAACTGAAAAATTTAAAAAGCACATATTGCAAAAGTCTATCTTCTTTTCTCCCAAAATATAGAATTTCTCCTCCATTCCCCCAAATCACAATGGTCTTAGGGGAAGGTCAGACAATATTCAGTCCTGGACAAATGCTTGGTTTAAGAACTGTCATCTATTAGAAAATCTCTCAAGAATAGGTACGTGCGATTTCAGCCCAGCTTTGCAGACCCAAGAGGTTTGGATAGTCCAAAGAGAAACAAGTTCCAACCAAAATCTCCACATGTAGCATGTCTCCAAGATATTGGCGCTGATATTCCCCTTTAGAACTGGTTGAAAAATTTCCAGTAGAATACCAGGAGCTTTATACAATTTGAAAAGGAGTAACTCTCTGCATTTTAACAAGATGTGGGACACTTTCTTCTGCAGGTCCTGAAATGTCATACAATTGTGAAATTATTATGGGCAAAAAAGCAACTTTTAGTTCTTATTTTAGCAGTTTTTGCAATTTATACTTTCTTTGCTTTTTAAATCCTGTACAAGAGGCCTCATGGGGCGTAAGGCATCTGGCTTTACAAGTGGAGGGATGTAAAAATGGTTTTATAAGCATTAATTGGAATGATGGAAAATATTCGCAAATTAGTTTTCCTGTGAGATATACAGTGCCTATGATGACGTGGCATAACCGTTTTATTGGTGCTTATTTGGGATGAGCTGCCCACCTCAGCTCACTTGTGACTATATTTGAAACAAAACAAAACATTGGCTCTAATTAGACAATAAACAGCATGTGGGGCAGCCATATTTTTTAATGAGGGGCCAGGTGTGGCAGAGGAAAGGGATTTGGAGTGGGAGTAAGAAGCTATTTGAGATACTAGGGCTTTGCCTCATCTGGGCCTTGTTTTTAGTTGCCAGGAGTGTAGCTAAAAGTTTGACTGCCTGGCACTGATTTTGGAGCAAAGAGATTATCTTTCAGACCCTGGGGCAAAGAGCTGAGGTTCCCAATCCTCATGGCCCCCACCTACACCAGGTGCAGCTCTCTGTACATGACTGAGTTGGGGTGTCATGGGGGAATAAAAGTTAAACATAATTGAATAATGACTTTTGACCTTGTTGCTCTGGAAACTGACTAACTATTGGGGTACTGTAGAGCAAAAAATAGAACAAAGTTTTAAAATATTATCGTGTCATGCGGAAGACTGTCATCCCAAATGCTGAAAGAAAAGAAATTTGCAATTTTAATTGCTACTAGCCTACATGTAGTAACTGCAGACAGGGAGTTCTTTCTCTTTGATGTGACCCTAGGCTGATAGTCTTAGATAGCTAATACCTTTTTTTAAAAAATTCCATTTTATCCCATTTGCTTTGATTTAGCATAAAACATTCAAGGCAGAAGAAAGGCTGGACTAGCTGTGTGTGTCTTACAATTCCAAGGTCTATGAAAGCCAGAACGGTCAAATGTCAGTCTCACACTGGAGAAGAGGTTCTGATGACTCACCCAGCTCAGTAAGCATGTTTAAATTATTATTATTATTTGCCCAGTTAGTTAGGGCGTGGGGCTGCAGAGAAGAGGCAAATCCAGACTGTATTTAATCTTTGAATTCCAATGATCACAGGGTGCAGCAAATGCTTGGAAAGAAGTGATTCAGCTCACTAAAAAACTGCTGCTAGGAGGAGGCTGCAAAATAAACAATGAGAGCTGCTAAGGGAAATGGAGGCTTCCCTGCTGAGAAAATATTCATGAGACCATAATGAGGAGACCATTGGAAATGCCATCTCAGATTGTCCCAGCCGTATCTGCTCCAAAAGGGGAGGAAGAACAAGCCTTCCTCCCCCCCCCCCCCAATCTGGATGCTATTTGAGGAAATGTACAATTATGGGGTCCTTAGTTTCTCAGGGATGCATATTCACCATCATACAGGGATGAGAGAAAAAGGCAGGCAGGCATGTTGTATGATATGAGTTGTGCTGTATGTTAACAAAGTTTCTGGGAAAGATTGTACATTGAAATTTCAGGCCATGAATGATCTAGTCTGTATAGCCACTTCCACCTAATATAACTTTTGTCATACATGTATTTCTGACCTTGGAAAAAACCTGGCATGGTAGTGGTCTGTTGCTCCTTGTAGAATATATTTCTGCTTTAAAAAAAGTAATTTTATGAAACCCCTATCGGTATGTTTATTATCTAGCAATGATTTTTGTATCAGATGTGCTCCAATTACAAGTAAAAAGATTCCAAAGGGGTAGCCGTGTTAGTCTATTGTAGAAAGACAACAGAGTCTTGTGGCACTTTTAAAGACTAACAGATTTATTAATCGCATGAGCTTTCGTGGGAGAAAATCCCACTTCGTCAGACGCTTTGAAGATAAAAAGATATTCTTTTAATTGTCAGCCTGCTCATTCAAGCTGGGCTTTTACCATCTGAAGAACCATCACATTGATCAGGCTGTTGTAGGTTATCACAACCCCGTCATTTTCAAATGATGCCCTAGAGACTCCTGTGCATTCCCAGTGCCTTTGGTGGTTTAGCATCAGTGTATCTTACTGTAATTTAGTAACCTGTTCTGTTGATGTATGTCATGAAAAGCAGTCCCAGCTCTTTCATTGCTGCAATGTGAAGCTTGCTTCATTTTAGTTGCTCAAATCAGCAGATAGCGTTTAAATTACACACCAGGCCAGATCTGCCAAGTATAAGATATTGTTTAGTTGCTTTTCAGAGTGGTACAGAACTTTAAATTGCTTTCAGTGTTCACTCTAAATTGACATGCACTCAGAATACATTTATGCAGAAGTACTGGACTAACTGTCATGAACAATGTCAAAACCTGTTATATATTCGTCAATCACTGCTCTGTCCAGCACCTATTGCAGTTAATGGCATGTTTCTCACCAGGTCAAATGATGCTGGAACTACAGCGTTACACCAATCCAACTGTACTGACCTCAATGGTGCTATATCACATTTACGCCCCTAAAGTTGAGAGAAGAATTTGACCCATTGACTTTAATGAAAGCTGAAAGGAACCCTTAATCCTAGGGTACTTATTCATTTGTGTTTTTGCTCAGACATGTTAAACACCAATGTTTCTTTTTTTATTGAGCATTTCCCATTCAAGTTGCATGGTATTTGTGTTAACTTCCCTTTTCACTCTTTATTATATTGTCCTATAATCTCATCTCACTTATACTAGTTTTACAGCTAGATAGCTCCATTGACTTCAGTGGAGTTATTCCTGAGTCTCACCAGGGGAGATCAGCACCATGCCTGTTATCCATAAAGTGTACTGTAGTGCATATGTGCAAGACTTGGGTGTGGAACGATGGAAAATGCAGTCAGGACAAGGATCATAGCTGCCCTAAGGATATGGGCCAGATCTTGTCTCATTTACCTGTTGCACTGTGGCATCAGTGCTATGCAGGAGGAAGTAAGTTTAGCTAGCTGTCTGGACATTCCCACAGTGAAGGGAGCCTCTATGGCTGCGTCTACACTGGTAAATTAAGTCGACTTAAACTTGCTTAAGTCGGCTTAATTTACCCTGCATCTACACTACAGTTTGCTTAAGTCGACTTAAGCAAAATAAAGTCGACTTAATGAAAATTAAGTCGACTTTATTAAACCTAGATTTAAGTAGACTTAAGGCTTAATTCAACTTTTTAAAGTCGAATTAAGCCAGTGTAGACGTGGGGTAGCCCTAAGTTGACTTAGGGCTACCCCAGGACTACACCAAAGCCCTTTTTGGCGGGGGGGGGGGCACAGAGGGGAGCCTGACATGCTCCCCAAAGGGCAGGGCAGAGCCTGTGTGATGCTGTCTGGATTTAGGGAAACATTTATGATATTATTTTCTATGGATATCTCATAAATGCTATAATCCATAGGAACTATGTCATGTTTGGTATCAATAGAAAGGTAGTAATTTGCTGGGAATGATTATATAGTTTATGTCTAGGAATTGTGTTTCGATTAGAAGTTAGTTTAGTTAGGAATTTGGTGTTCTATCTATACTTTAACTTGTGTGATTTTATGGAAATGTCTGAGAGAGGCGTCTGTGTCAAACCATTGACTCCTTAATGTTAAGGAATGTGCCAGGTGATATGGGCCCATTGTGTCCTTAATGGCTCATCAGTTTACTCCCTGGGCCCAATGTAGCTGGAAAATTCCTAAACATTACGGACACAATGGTTTGACACACCCGCTTCTCTCAGACTTTTCCATAAAATCATACAAGTTAAAGTATAGATAGAACACCAAATTCCTAACTAAACTAACTTCTAATCCAAATAGAATTCCTACACATAAACTATATAATCATTCCCAGCAAATTACTACCTTTCTATTGATACCAAACATGACATAGTTCCTATGGATTATAGAGCATTTAAAATATATGAATAGAAAATAATATCATAAATGCTTCCCTAAATCCAGACAGCATCACACCCTGCCCACATGCCCTGCCAGGGTCCCTGTCCCCCTTTGCCCCATCACACACAAGGGGTGCCCACCACCGTAAACCTGCCCAAGGTCCCCTTAGCCCCTAGAAGTCGACCTAGAGCATCCAGTGTGGACGCTCTAGGTCGACTTTGTAAGTTCCCCTTTAAGTCGACTTTAATTTTAAGTGTAGACACACTAAGTCGACTTAACTAAGTCGACTTAAAGTTGACTTAGTTAAGTCAACTTAGTTAAAGTCGACTTAAAAGTTCAAGTGTAGACATAGCCTATAGTTGGTGCATAGGCAATACTTTGCCCATCTTGTCACGCTACTGGTGAGGAGTGTCGTAGGGGTTTGACCAGAAGAAAAGAGACATATTTGGAGCATTATTGTATGACAATTCCTGGTTGGAATGGTCCCTTGGAACCTATTGGGCCCTCAGACTGCTTTAAGTGGCTTCTTGGGACCAAGAATGCTCAAAAGCCCAAAGATTAGGGGATGCTGACTTACGTGGGCTTTTATAAAGTGGCTACTAAGCATAGAAGGTCCACACCCAGGGTGTAGCTTCGTATTTTCAGTCAGATGTGCTGAATTGCACTCAGTTTGCATGTTCCTAATTTAAATATAAACACTCACTAATCGGTGCATGAGTGTAAGTCTGGGCTTACACTTGGCCAGTTACCTAGCCATGAGCACACTCACATCTCCCAGATGTGAGCATCAGATAACATGTGTTTGTGCGTGCTGAGTGGCCCAGTGAGCCAAAAATTTACTGGCTGATCCTGTCTATTTAGCATGGTGTGGTTTTGATCAAGCTTTTAAAATCCAAATCCCAAGTTTCTGTGACTTACTATATGTGCATCAAACCTTGTGTTCGCTGACCAATGAAACCCACGAGCATGTGCAACTACCCTGGACATGCTCCCTGATGGTGTTGGTTTCGCACGTCGGTCTTTCTGCACGTGGTGGCGCAGCTCTAAGTAGGAACCACCCCTGGATATCGCGGTGAGGTCGTCGCTTCCATTGTGTCAGGTCCACGTACAGGACTTATGTTGCAGAGTTAAGTATTTCTGTGTCTGGATCACACCCTCATCCCACCTCGGGTCCTATAAGCATTAGACATGCTTGGGGGGCCGACTGGATTTAAATGATTTATATTTTTACCTCACCTGTGATTTACCCTTATTCTGGTCCTAACAACACAACCATGATAACAACAGAGTATTCTACAGGATTGGCTGTGCCTAGGGCTTTGAAGGTAGCAGTCCTGGTGTCATCATTATAGCCCTAGTTTTCCCCTACAAATGATGGGGGGCTGATAATATTACTGTATGTTGATATGATTTATCACTGGGTAACAAAGAAGAACTTATGTGACCCAAGGAGACAAAATCACTGTGCTGGGAAGTATTGCTGATCTCTTTGCGCTCTGTATTTCCCCCTGAAGACTGGCTTTCCTGTGGGTAAGCCTTTTGTGAGTCTCACATTGGTGAAAATATGGTAAATGGTGCTCATGAAATGACTGTTCCACCGAAGCATCATCCTGCATTCCACTTGATTAGCCCTACGGAACTCAGCAGTGCTGAAAACCCCTTCCTTTTTATCCCAGCTGGCTTTCTACAATATACATGCTAAGCTGCCAGGCATTAATAGCAACTGCATTCTAGTTTTAACCATCCCGGGAATATGTTATGCATTATTTACTTTCCTTCTAGAGTCTCTGGCTTGTCCTGTCATAGTTACGGCATGTAGGTGGTTACTTATACACTAGTGTGTGTCACAGGGAAAGTGTAGCATTGTATATGCAGTGACACTGGATTAGAATATTCACTTCAAGTTATTTCTGGCTACACCCAGTAGCATTATCAATCACCAGTTGATACATAATACTTTCTCTTCAAATTTCTTACCTCTTCACGTTGGCTAAGAGGTACAATAATGGTTTTTTGGGAGCTTGACAAATATTTAATAGTGAATTTTTTTATCAGTTTAACCCCTTCCTTTGTTTAGGTCCTGACTTCTACTTGCTTATTCGTTATTCATAGCATTCACTAGTGTAGATAAACAATTTTCAGTTTAGGAGTTGTCTGGGAACTGTTCAGTTCAGCTATTCACTCTTCATTATTTGTGTTCACCCAAGCCACAGTGTTTTTCTGTTCCCTAACTAGATGTTTATAAACAGTAGAATGATGAATACTAAATGCTCTTCTTTGAGGGTGAATACCCTTGTTCACATACAAACATGGCGTTTGTACCAAGAGCAGCCATTGCACAGTCATTTTTATAAACAAATGTAATTTAGGCAAATATTCGTGAACACTAAGAAAACCAACATGACTGAACAAATAGCCACGTAGAACGATTGCAAATGCTGTTTGGAGGTTTTACTGCAATTGCATCTTTTCTTCTGAACAATGAATATGGGGTTTGAATCAGCACGTTTGCTCTTGTCCCTATAGTTTGGGAGTCAGAGCGGGGAATTCAACAACTAAACACAGAGAGAGATTTCATTTGTAGAAATTTATGTTGTGAAGTACAACAAAGGCTATGGCTACACTTGTTCAAGTAAGTCGACTTTGCTAAGTTGACTTAACAAAATCGACTTTAAGTCGACCTTGTTAAGTCGACTTAGCATGTCTACACTGTACATTTTTGCCAAATCAACTTAGAGCGTCCACACTGGACGCCTAAGTCTACTTGCAGGGGCTAGGTGGACCTGGGAGTGGTGCATGATGGGAAGGGAGACACCCAAGAGGTGCCCCCCTTCTCCAGGGACCCCTTCAAAAGTGCCAGGGAGCTCAGCATCTTCCCCATTGTACCAGGGTACATGGGGACTGAGCAGGACAGGGGCAGGGTACAGGAGCAGGGTGGGCAGAGCTGTGTCCTGCCCTGTGGGTGGGAACACCAGGCTCTGGCTGTGCCAGGCACCCTGGCAGGGAGGTCAATGGGGGAGCCCTGGGGGCCCTTTAAGTCGACTTTAAGTTGACTTAGGGCTACTCTGCGTCTGCACTGGCTTAAATCGACTTAATAAAGTCTACTTAAGCAGTAAGTTGACTTAAAAGTAGGTTTTATTAAGTCGACTTAAAATTTCCTTAAGTTGATTTAAGCAGCAGTGTAGTGTAGACGCAGAATAAATTAAGTCTACTTAAGTCTTCTATTCCACTGAGAGGGTGTCTTTAACTGAAAAGGAAGCTGCTTCCTTTGCTTTACACCTGTACTACAAAACTAACAAGTATTGGATGTGCTGAACATGTGTTCCATTTCTTCAAAGCTCCTATTGAAGGAAAGCCTTGAAAAGGAAAATCCTGGTAAAGATGTCTCTCCAGGGATTCTTCCTTTTATATATAAAGACTGTCAGCTATTTGAATGTTCCTGAGCTATGATATCCTTTAAGTATCTAGTTAACATGGAGGAAAGAGATTTCTCTTCAGCCTACGCGCATGATTCAGGTTTCTAGACAGAAAAAGCAGGCTGTGTTTTGGAAGTTCTTTCATTCATCTTCTTCCTCATATGTAGCTAATTTAACCTTAGTTAGAATGCAGAAGTCCGGGTGCCTGTGTTTTTCATGCTTTGGAGAATTAGGGTTATGGTTTGGTTCAGTTTTGGTTTTTAATTTTGTAACCCCACTCCTTGTAGCAATTCTTAGACTTTCTTACTCATCCCGTGCTGATTCTGCACCTTAATGTGTTGAGCAAAGTTAATGCTATTGTATTGCTTTATTATGTAACCTTGGGCCTGCCTCCTTTATTTTTCCAGAACGTAAGTGGCTATTATGTCATTGTCTTTACAATAGAAAACATACAAACCTTTCATGTCCAATTGTCTTGTACCAATCATATATCTGGTGGAGGTACCCAATTAGCTTGCTTGAATCTCTGGAAAATAGGATCACCCTAATGATCGTAATGTCATTTTCTTTGCATATGTTTCTAACTTGGACAGAGCCGTTAGTTCATGTGTGTGTATATAGAGGCTCCGAGGCTCTGTTGGCACAAAGCTACCCAAAAGCATTGGAGAACTTCTTCTGAGTAGGGGAATCCTCAGGGGATGTCTAAGCCACCATAGTAGCATTGCTCTGCCCCCTCTCCCAGCTGCTAGAGTGGCCAAGAAAACGAGGCATATTTAGCTAATCTCTCACTACCAGAATGATCTTTTGGGGAACTGGTAGCCACATAAACTCAAATTATAGCAAAAACTAGTCTGTCCTGACATTAGTCCCAGGATTTGGAAGAAGGAAGCATGCCTTGACCCAGTATCGACAGCTTTTATGATTTTTGTTATGAGTGTCATGATATGTAGAGTTTTTCTTAAAGCTCCAGCTTCTGGAGGCATGTGATTGACTGAGAATCTCAACTTCTATTAAAACACCAAAAGGAAGTTACTAGCTTTTGTGGCTGTGGACAAATCATGAAAATGTGACCCGGGTGCACTGTCAAAACCCAGGAGGCAAAGGAAAAAAGAATCCAAAATGATGACAATCATTGGATTTTGAAGCCAATCTTATAATTTTCTGAATACTTGGAATGGGCAATGCTCTGCTGTCCCCTTTTGGGGTGCTAGCTCACAGCAGAAGCAAGGCATACAGTTTTGGCTGGCCCCCTGCATGAGGGACACAAGCTGGTACCTTCTCCGGTCTGAGCAAATGAACTGGCTCATTGATGGAGGAAATAGGGGTAACTTTTGTTTTCAGTTGGTTTTGGGTCAGCGTTGAAATGTTCAGTTCTGTCCCTTTTCTTTGTTCTCCCATTTCCTGGGCAGTGCTGAGCATAATCATGCATGAGCAAACCTCCTAAGAGCAGTGGGAGCGGGAATGGCATAGAATCTGTTCTTTTCTACTCCGCGCAGAGCTAGAATGAAGGCATACATTAACTCTGTTTATGTAACCCATAGGTTTGCCTCTTTGGGAAAGAGATACCCTTCTTTTCCTACACTGATTGGGATTTAGTCCGCAGAATTTAAATTAACCTCCAGTGGTTGCCACCAAAGTGTCAGCATACATCATAATAATTCTAAGTGCTCACACAGGATTTCACAATGACATGTTGACTTTTCAATGGTGTTCACTTTGTATATAAAATGAAAAAAACAACAAAAAGTGCTTTGTACTGCTAGTAGAAGGAGATCACACTTGGCCTTTCAAAGAGAATATGCCTGGTTTAAACGAAGAAAAGCCCTGGCAATATAGTGAGTATTCCCTTTGCACTATTAAAATGTAAAATTCCATTTTTGGGTACATATATCACTTTCTTTGAGAAGGTTTCTTCTTCTTCTTCTTCTTCTTCCAAGGCATCAAGTCAAGCAAATATTCCTATGGTAATAATCTATCGTCATTAAAAATAGTGTAGAGTAACATCCCAAATAGGAAAGTTGGGTCCAAGTTCTATATGATCTGAAGCAGATGTACTGTACTGCAGTGGGTAGGTTTGATCCAAGAAGGGTAATTTTGTTGTGACTCTACTCCTCTTTATGAAACACACACAAGCCATGAGGACTGCACCCAGAGCATAGTGATTCTTCTGGAAGAATAGCAGCATAGCTGGTTTATAATGTTCTGGTTTTCATTTTCTTTCTTGTCCATACATGGGGCACCTATTTGGGAAACAGCTGCACCTCTTCAAGTGCCTGAAAATCTGTGGAGTAATAGAAAATATGGGTGAAAGATTTCTGCCTCAGTTCTAACTCCCCTTTATTATTTTATTCTTTTCTATTCTGTAATTTTGTAATAAATCCAGAGTTGGCTTGTGGATCCTCTTAGCTGAAGACAGGTGCTTCAGAGAAAAACTGACGGCTGACCTCAGGAGAGGTAGAAACTTGGAATATGCTTCAAGAAGTTATTTAAGCATGTGCATAACTTTAAGTATGTGAATATTTATTTCTTGCTGATATACACTGCTTTTCAGCTGTAGATCTCAAAATGCTTTACATTACTATCCTCATTTTACACATGGCATAGAGAGGGGAAATTACACACCTAAGGCCACCCAAGAAACCTGTGGTAGAGTCAGGAATTGAACCCAAGTCTCCAGAATACTATTCCAATTCTTAGTCCATTAGGTAGCACCGTCATTGACAGCAGTGGACTATTCATGCAATTAAAGTTAAGCATGTGCTTGAATACTTTGCTGAATCAGAGCCAGAATTAGTGGGTGAAAAGCTGAGGAGAAAGTCTCAGTCAAGGGAGGCTGTAATCACGACCCCCATAGAATGACATGAGGAAGATGGTGAGGGTAGACACAGGGGCTACGTCTACACTGGCAATTTAAGTCGACTTAAGGAGGCTTAAATCGACTTAAATTAAGCCATGTCCACACTAGGCTTTCATTAAGTTGACTTAAGAAATTCCTTAAGTTGACTTAATGAAAGCTTAAGTCGACTTAGTTACTATCACTCCTTAAGTCGACGTAAGCCTTAAGTCAACTCCTTAAGTCAACTTAAGGACAGTGTGGACGTGGAGTAACCGAGAAGTAGGCTTTATTAAGTTGACTTAAGGTGCTTAAGTCGACTTAACAAAGTGGACTAAGTTAACTTAAAGTCGACTTAAAGCTAAGTCAACTAAGTCCACTTTGTTAAGTCGACTTTAATAAGGTCGACTTTAAGTCAACTTAAAGTCAACCTTATTAAAGTTGACTTAACAAAGTCGACTGAACTTTTGTAGTGTAGACATAGCCAGGGAGAGACAAATGACCTGAAGGACACTAGGAGCTGTTACATGAAACAATAAGATACAACCCAGACATTATTCTTTGGGGGAAAAAGGAAGAAACCAAGCAATAAGCACACTCCATGCTTAGGAGTGAATGAATGATTATTGCAAAGCACTTTGAGATCATCTGGCAGCACCTTTGATAGAGTAGGTTTTCAACCAGTGTTCCGTGGCACATGTCCAAGGGTGCCATGAGATATTGTACAAAAGTAATGAAAATCAATGTAAAACAAACATTGTTTCATCTTAAACAATTTTCTCTTCAACCAAAATTACAACTCATAAAACTTGTGAAAATTAATCATCAAATTAAAAGCAAGGTATTGGTCTTTCGATTCTAAAAAGTGGCCATTCTAAAAGCAGGTGGCCAAAGGGCAAAATTGGGATGACGTTTTTTTCCAGTGGATTTGAAACTTAATACATTTTATCCTTCTTTAGCTTGTTGTAGGCACGATGTTGCAAACCTATCTAGTAAGACCGTAACCATAGCAAATGTGACATTTATGAGTAATCAGCTGAACTGAAAAAGTGGGTGTGCCATGGAATTGGTTGTCTCATTGAAGTGTGCCGTGTTACTGAAAAGGTTGGGAACCACTGTGATAGAGGGTCTCAAAGTTCTTGGGAGTAGTGGTTACAGTCGTGGTCAAAATGCAAAGCATTATTATTATGACTACATATAGTCTGCCCACTCACTATTGTTATAATGATCATATCCCTTTATACACATATTTCTACAAAAACAAATAAATGTCCCATTAAGAGGAGACTTGATTTTGGAATCAGTCAGTAAAAAAAAGGAGATTTGAAGAAGGAATTATTTTCTATGTACACAATCTGTCTTTATCAATACCAAATAATGATAAATTAATATGAAATTGGAATAGCTTGTTACACAAGGTGAAGGATTTTTTAATTGTATTAAAGTGCTCCCTCCTTCCCATCCCAAAGACACTAGAAAGAGTTCTGAAGGAGTTAAATTCTGTGATTATTCTACCTTAGAAATGAGGGAGGTGAGTGACAACACAATTTGTTGTCTTTGCCAACTTTAGCTAAGGTAATTCCAAAGACGCTGCTGTCATATCCAATGGCTTCAAACTAAAACACTCATTTCTCTTCCGTCAAATTGGTGAAAACTTTGACCAAGCTGGCTTGCTAAAGTGCCAAAGAGCTATACTTGATTTCACTTACTAGTCTGATGAGGTACAAGTTTCCATTTTCTTCAGGCAGTGTCTGTAAACCATTGACCTTGCTAGGGAAGGAAAAAAAACCCCAAACCCCAAGGGTTCATTTTGTGTCCATGTGCAAGATTACTTCAACCACAGTCAACAAAGTACCTTGTGTTTATTAAGGCAGGTTTTCCATTATATACACAGATTCTTAATATAAATGGTCATTTTAAAATCCCACAATACCACCCTTTATCATAGGCCTAACGGAACCTCTGAAAACATTTAATTCGGATACTGTGTTGAAAGCTCTTTCTCAAAGTGTGCATCATTTAATCTATTTATAGAATGCCTTGGTTCCTCTTAAATGTACTCTCTTTAAGCTAAGAAAGCCTTTCTTTCTTTCTTTCTTTCTTTCTTTCTTTCTTTCTTTCTTTCTTTCTTTGGTGGTGGTAGTTAAGGGGAAATGAAACAAGTTCAAGCTGGACAAGAGTGTTTTGGGTTTTCTTAGTCTGAGAAGTTTTTATTAAGAGTTTAGAAAATATGAGAATGGAAAGGTAGGCAATAAAGACTGGATATTCCCTACTAGGATAGAGCGTAATAGATTACATTAGTACATATCACTGGTTTAATTTGCAGTTATAAACTATAATCCAGGGCCCAATCCTGCACCTGACTGACTCCATTAAAGACAACAGGATTGCATGAGGGTCGAAGAGAGTGGAATTAGGCCAATTACATTTTCTTCCCTGTTTAAGGTCTGATTCTGCCATCCTTGTAATTTCTGATTGAACTACTTGTGGAGCAAGTCAATACTCAAGGGCTATGTCTACACTTACTAAAATTAGTTTGAATTAGTTAGTTCGAACTACCTAATTCGAATTAATTTTAGTTAGTTCGAATTCACTTAATTCAAACTAGAAAAAATTAGTTCGAACTAAGCAAGTGCCATTCGTGGCACTTGCTTAGTTCGAATTAGCGATCTCCATTGATTTCAATGGGCCGGTTAGTTCAAACTAAGAAATTAGTTCGAATTAACATGGCCACATTGGTTAATTTGAACTAGTTAGTTCGAATTAACCCTTACTTCTAATGCCCTATTCGAAGTTAATAGTTCGAATTAAGGAAGCCCTTAGTTTGAACTAATTAAAGCCTAGTGTAGCCATGACTTTAGTTAGTTTGAATTAAGCCTCCTTAATTTGAACTAACTTGCCAGTGTAGACATAGCCAAGGTGAGTGAAAATAAGAGAATTGGGCTCTTGGTTACTGTGGGTATGCTTTTAATTTCCAGGCCATGTAATATCCCCTCGTTAAAATGAGGAATGTTGCTGGAACCAATAGCATCATAAGGGCTAGAACAAGCTTTTCAGGAGAGCTTTGAATTTGGAGTAGGACATTGCTGAGAGGACTGCATGTTCTAAGGAACATTTCATGGTTTGACACAAATGCTCTTTGAAATCTGAATGTGATGAAAGTAAAATCTGGACCAGAAGTTCATTTCTGGCCAATGATTCTCAATTACAAAAAAAAAAAGGGAAAATCAAAATGCTCAGAGCATTACGTCCGTTGTTGAGGGTCATTTTAAGATAATTATGTTTGCCACTAAATTAAATATATTAAAGTGAATCAGTGTAGATCATTTTTTCCCAGCAATGAACATTAGGGACAAATTTTCAAAGAGCCTTGCATTATTCGTGACCAGGTCCATTTGCATAAGCAACATCCTACGTTGGCCCATATCAATGAATGTTGAAATACGCATTATGGAGCAAATGCTGCCCCACTTGTGTACAGCTGCTGAGAATCCTGGTTTAATTCTTTTGTGTGAGGGATTGGGAGGCACATCTGCAGCGTCTATACCTTTAGGTGCCTCAGGGCCCAATAGGGATACCCTCTCCATCAGTTCATAATGCAGCTTGAGGGGGCAGGACAGAGGCTGCTGGAAGATGAGTGTCATCAATGGATCCATTTGTCATTGTCCCCAGAGAGGGCCAAAGCAACATAAGAAGCTTTGGCAGCCTAATAATGCACCTAAGCAGCCTGTTTATGGGTGCAGTTCACTGACTTAAGCCTGGAAAAGTGAGGTTCAGTGTGTGTATACAAATGGATTCCTCCTATCAGGCCACAGAAAAGAATCAGCACAGTTACCAGCTGTGCAAATTTCCCTACCCTGCCCTGGCCTTGAAGAATCACGTCTAGGAGCGGAAGAGTCCTTCAGGCTTCAGTTTCCATTTCATGCATCTGATGAAGTGGGATTATACCCACAAAAGCTTATGTGTTAAATAAATTTGTAGGTTCTTAAAAGTGCCATAGGACTCCTTGGTTTCTTTTATTTGTTTATAAAGAATGGGAATTCTGAACCTCAAATGATGCAATTTAATCAACTGATTGAATATAACAGGGGTAGCAAACCCCCAGCACACGTGCTGACACATGAGCCCATTCAGAGTGGCACACAGCACCCACAGCAGCCCCACAGAAATTATCACTGCTGCCACTGAAAGCCACTCTAGGTGGCTTCTTTCACGGGTAACTGGGGTGCAGGAGCTATCCTGTCATGCCCATGCACAAGGCATGCCATGAAAAGAAGCCGCCCGGAGATGCTCCTCTCCATGGTGTGCTGCTGCCAAAAGGAGCCATTCCAGGCAGCTTCTTTCTGTGGCATCCCTGGGGACTCCTGTCCCCAGACATGCCACCAAGCAAAGCCGCTCTGAGTGGCTTCTTTCCTCGAGCGGCTCCTTTCAGAGGTATACCTGGGAAGTGATGCTCTCCCTGCCCCACACTCCAGCTGCAGTTGCCACCGAATTTTCAGGTGGCTGCCACTTTTTTTTTGGTGAAGAGGGCAGGGCCGTCCCTGGGGGGGGAGGAGCGAATGGGGCGATCGCCCTGGGCCTTGTGGTTATGCAGGCCCCGCAGCCCCCCCCCCGGCCACACTCTTCCCTGCTTCGCGGGCCGGGATCATTAAGCCTGGCCTCTGGGCTAGCCCTCCCTGCTCCCAGGGCGGAGCAGGTGGCCGGGGCCTGCCTCTGCGGCGGTGGCCTCGGGTCCCTGGCTGGGGCACCGGCCGCAGCAGCTGGGGTCCCTGCTGCGGCCAGCTCCCTCCACCGGCGGCCCCCGCTTCCAGGGCTGGCCCCAGAGCCGTCTTCCCACTGGCGGCCTCAGCCTCCCCACTCGGGGTGGCTCCCTGGGGGGTGGAGCTGCATGCCTGCCCTCCAGCATGGGGTGTGGGGCCCTGCCTAGGCCAGTTGGCCCCACTCCCCCCATGGTACAGTGCTGGAAGGGGGTTGCCAGCATCAGCTGAGAGTTGATGAGGAGGGGCTAGCATGGTAGTTGGCAAAGGTTGCTGACCCCTGGAATACAATGTTATTTTAAGAGTATGGAGAGTGCAGGCTTTTATGAAAGCTAGTGACACTGGCAATGAATATAATTGTGAAATGTATATATTGACACTATATGAGGAAATTTGGATTCTTAATGATATTACGCTTTAAACTCTGTGGCCAAACAGGGAAAAATATGTTTCCTCCCAGACAACAGGGAAGGTAGCTATTTATGTGTCTCATATGTAAATTGAGCATTGTAGAATCAAAACAACAGAAGCTCCATTTCCCTATGGGGAGATGGGCAGCCCACAGGAAAGGAACAACAGTGTAGAATCATAGGGTTAGAAGGCATCAGAAGGGTCATCTAGTCTAATCCCTGTCAAAATGTAGGATTTCTTGTATCTAAATCATCCAAGACAGATGGCTATCCAGCCTCTTTTTGAAATCCTCCAGTGAAGATGTTTCCATAACTTTCCAAAGCAGTTTCTTCCATTATCCTACCCATCTTACAGCTAGGAAGTTTCTCCTGAGATTTAATCTAAATCTGCTGTGCTGTAGCTTGAATTTATTGCCTCTTGTCCTGCCCTCTGTAGCAAGAAAGAGCAACTTTTCTCCATCTTTTTAATCTTTATTCTCCATCTTTTGTAGACTAGTTGTGAGCATCCCATCTTGGAAACTTCAGCAGCAAAGCACTGTGAGGCATCCAAGGTTGCAGGACAGGTGGTCACATAGCTCCACACTGTAGTGCATCCTGAACCCTTGTAACAGTCTAATGACACCCTGATAATTAATATGATGCTGACATGTATGTATTAACACTATATGAGGAAATATGGATACTTATTGATATTATACTTTATAGTCTATAGCCAAGCAGGGAGGCTCTGGAATGTAGTCACTCCACAGGGACTGATATTATGCTCATTGCACCACAGTTATGCTGGGCTGGTCACATTCTGAGGATAGAAGTTGCTGTATGTCAAACTGAAAGTGGACAACTGCATTTGAGTTGACCAGAAGAAAAAGCTTGAAGGACACATTGAAGCATAACTTGAAACAGTGCAACATTGATGTGAACAACAGGCGAGCAGTTGACAACGGTGGGGTCACCAGTTCAAGATTAATTGTATGGATCTTGTGACAGAGGGTGTGTCTCCACTTACAAGTCAGGGCGACTTAAGGAGGCTTAAGTCGACCTAAACTACTCCGTATCCACACTGGCCTTTCCTTAAGTTGACTTAAGGAAAAGTTAAGTCAACATAATAACATCTTGTTTTAGGTCGATTTAACGCTTAATTGGACCTTCTTAGGTCCACTTAAGCCAGTGTGGACAGGGATTAGCGCCTAAATCGACCTTATTAAGTCAAAAGGGGGCTATGTGTACACTAGAAAAGTTGTCAACTTTTGTTAAGTCGACTTAATAAGGTTGACTTTAAGTCAACTTAAAGTTGACCTTATTAAGTCGACTTAATAAAGTCGACTTAACTTTTCTAATGTAGACATAGCCAGTGAGGCTGAGTTGTAAACTGTGATGGACTCAGCAGTCACAAATTGTAATCCCATCCTTGGCATCAAGTTTTTTACACATTTCATGCAAAAAGGACTGCCACTTGTCCATCAATCTTTTTAGCTACAGCTGTGCTCACAAGACATAATACCATCATCACTGCCATTTTTGGTCATGAAGGACAAGAATTGGCCTGAGAATATCACATTTATTTCACATAAGCCATCTACTTTCTTAATTTTAAACAATTTTTAAGAATGAATTTCCTACTGGTGAACGTTGCCCTTCCTCCAAATCCAGGTCATAGGCTGACGATTGCTTTCCAGAATGTGCTGGGGTTGAGAATGAGTAAGGAGGAAACAGAACAAAAGATTACTAACTGTTATTGGTTAAAGGAATGAGAAATGGATTAAGCAGCAGCCAACTCTAGCATGACAACTTTGGATTTACCAGCTCGCCTCTTGCCAAATTTAAAAGCAGGGGCATCGCTGCCACAAAAAAATGTTCAGGGCCCAAGCCCAGACCCTCCCTGCTGTGTTGGCCCTGCCTCCTGCTGCACTTCCCCCCCCAGCCCTGATCTGATCCCCAGGCCCGATTTGGCCTGCCAGCCCTGAGTCACCAGCTGGGGTCTGGGGCCGGATCTGGCTCCTGCTGCTGCTGCCCCAGGTCCCCAACTGGGGCCAGATCCATATCCTGCTGCCAATGGACCTGGTTCCTGCTGCTGCTGCCTACGGCCCCAGGTCCCTGGCTGGGGCCATATCTGGTGGTCCTGGGCTCCCTGGCAGGGCTGGAGATGGGGCTGGCTCCTGCTGCTGCTGGCAGTCCATCCCAGGCCCCTGGCCAGGGTCAGGGCCGGCTCCAGCTTCTAATGGCATCTGCCCCAGGTCCCCAGCCAGGGCTGGATCTGGCAGCCTTGGGTTTCTGGCTGGAGCTGGGGTCTAGGCTAGAGCTTGCCACTGCTGGCGGCCCGGCACTGGATCCCCGGCTGGAGTTGGGGCTGGATCCCGCTCCTGTTGCCACCAGCAGCCTGGCCCCAGGTCCCCAGCTGGGGCTAGATCCCGCTCCTGCAGCTTACCCACTGCCCAGCCCTGGGTCCCCAGCCAGGGTTGGGGCCAAATGGGGAGAGCTCAGTGCAGTCATAAGCTCTCTGAGCCTGCACTTTTCCTCCTGCCTTTTGGTTTTTGTTTTTGTTTTGTTTTACCACCAAAGCTGTATGAATAATGAATTTTTGAAGGGGTTAAGATGGTTGTGGAGGCTTATTAACTCCACAAGCTGCACCTCGGGGGAGAGCCAGGGAGCAGGGAACTAACTGGAAGCAGGTTCAGCTGTTCAGGAACAGGAGAGACCTATATATAACCCTAGAGTTGGACACAGTGAAGTGCTGCTGGGACAGGCTGCAGGAAAGTAGGCAATAGCCACGTCTTTGTGGGGAGAGTTTGGTGCTGATGTAGTTGGAGAAAGGAGGGGAACCAGAGTGGGAGGCTGCAGTCTAGGGAAGGAGCAGTGAGGGCAGAGAGTGGAAAGAGATCCCTGGACTGGAACCCAGAAAAAAAGACGAGCTGGGTTCCTCTGCCAGTCACTGAGGGAATAGCACTATGGGGCAGTGAGAGGGAACTCAAAGTACTTTACCAACATGAAGAGCTAGATTGTACCTGTTCTTTGCCAGGGTGCTGCTGAGCCCTTCCCCACCCATTTAAACTCAGCCATAGAAGAGTAAAGCAGAGTCACTGTCTCTGTGCTAATGGGAGTGCAGGGTCTGCTCCTCCTGGCTGATGAGAAGCTGCTGTTGTGACAAGGTCTGGTGGGACCATAGCAATGCCCCTTGCAGGATAGAACAAAGGAGTCATTCTCCTGTGTGCCAGGAGTGCTGGAGGGGGGACTGTGCTGCCTGTGAGTCATAGCTGCTTCCCAATCTATCTTTGTGCTGATGCAGCTGGGCGAGCAAATACCTGACTAGCAGTGGTACAATTGCGCTCTTCTGTGTTGGTGGGTGTCCTCAGTTCCCTGGGAAAAAGTGGGCAGGTTCAGTAAGACTAGGACAGAAAATGTAGATTTTGTTTTGTAAGCTTTGTTACCTGTGCTCTGATAATGTCCTGGAACTCTTATATGTAGGCAGGAAGCGAGGTGTTTGGAGAGACTTTTCACTCATCCCCCCACTAAACGTCCAGAGACACGGCTGTACTTAAATGCAAGCTTTGCATTCCATCTCTTTTTGTGGTGGATGGAAGGGGCCACTCTAGCTCTCAATCCTGAGCCATGGGAGTGATGCTGTTTGCTTCACACTCAGAAAACTGATGCTGAGAAAGCCCAGGCGCTCTACTGACATTGAGACTTGTGCTACAGAAGGAAGCCTTTACTTAAACAAATGGGGTCCCTTGAGAGAGATTGCTGTCTGAGCAAGTTCAAGCTATAGGACCTACTGATAATGACCACTTGAAGGCCTCTAAATAGCACCACGTCTTCACAATGTGCTCAGTCCACCCTTCCTCCTCCTCCTCCTCCTCAGTCTTCATCAATGTACTTGTACAAAGGTGCTGGCATAAAATTGTTTGCCCTGCTTCACATGTCAGCTAACGTGGGCCCTAGCCTTGCAAACCCAAGCAGTCCTCTTGTGCTCAGGTGGACTATTTGCATGAGTCAGGGTTTGCTGGCTTGGACCTTTGATGTGATGTCCCCTTATGCATCATGAACACAGTGCACCTTATCAAGTCATTGTAGAAAGCGGAGTTTAGATGGGGGTTTATTAAGGGTATTTGTAATAGTTTTTAAGCATAGAGTTAGAACAGATTAGGCCCAAGTAAGGAACCAATTTTCAAAGGTCTCTGCATTCCTTGCCCAGCAACAAACAACTTGCACCTATATTTGAACCTATGCCAAGAACTCAGGCCGTCACAATACCTAGAACTACTCTGCCGTCTCTATACCAAGAATTCGGCTGCCCACAGACTGAAAACTAGGACGCAAAGCGCCCGTCTGCAAAAGGTGTAAAAACGTCAGCAAAAAAAGGTGTTAAGACAAAAGTGGGGGCAAGAGGGATTAAAACCCTATAAATATAGCCCCGCATCCCCAGGAGGGGGGTTAGCGATAAAGCTCTGTGGTCTCATGATGCCCCGCTCTCTGGGCTTGCCCTTGGGTCGCTGGCTAGTGAGGACCATGGTAGCTAGGGCAGAAGCGTTAGCACCCCTGATCCAGGCAGGTGACGGGACTGGCATGAAGGAGCGGATCAGAAAGGTCAGACCACGATCCTAGGTGTGACGAACCTGACACGTTGGCGTTGAGCTTGGTGAGTAACTAGTTACAAGCACACAGAAACCTCGGTGAATGTTGGTTCCATAGTAGCTACAGATTTATGAAACAGTAATGGGAAGATTTTAACACCCCGGGTCCTGGGGCAAGGACCAATGTAGTTTAGAACCCCGTGCCTGGGAGAACAGGTTGGCTAGGGATAAGGTTAGGGACCAAATAGTTAGCACCCCGAGCCTGGGAGGACAGGTTGGTTAGACTGCAGTCCCCTTTAAAGGTAGGGGCAACAGCAGTGTAATAAGAGTAGCTTTAGCATTTAACTTGGGCATTAAGTCCCACATGTAATCTTTGCCATTAAGACTTGCTGCTATATAAAAAATATAAGGAAACTGCATCACAGCATAAGGTACACACATAAAGATCTTTGCTCTAAAAACCGCATCTCTGTATCTTTCTCTCTGGTGCCTGTCACACTGTTGCTAGACAGGAAACGCAAGTCTGTGAAAAATAAAACTCTTTTATCTACTACCCTTTTGGTGATTTCTTTCCTATTTCTCCTGTCACTATTAATCTTTCTTGTGGCCACTTCATTTTCATTCCCTCTTTCATGGGAAAAACACCCAGCCCTATTAATGTTTGTGTGGGTTATCGGCGGGTTCGGTCCCATACTCTATTGCTCATACACCCTGACTTCTTTTGCTTTAATAAAGGCCTCCAAACAGTCACCAGATAAAGGTAGAGGTATAACCTCTACGGCCAAAAGAACCCTGGTCCCCACGCAATTCCCGATGAATAACATCCCGGGGATGGACCTTAAACAGGAGCGTGTCGAGTCATGTGCCTCTTTTCTTCAATAATCCTTTCTTTTCCTTCTGAATACTCACCCTTCTGCTTGGCTACCTCATTCCGCCTCTCATGCATTTGTGTGCTGTCTGCTGCCAGTACCTCATATGTCTGCAGGCAGCCAGCCTTTGCTAGTTTCCAGCAATGTTTCTTTTCCTTCTCTTTGCTTGTCCATTCATTCAACAGGTATATTTTTTAGATCACATACCTGCCATGCAGCATTTCACCATTTAGTATAGGAAGGGTTGTGTTCATACCCAGCTTTTCTTTCTTTCTTTCTTTCTTTCTTTCTTTCTTTCTTTCTTTCTTTCT
>ML685840.1:11123324-11164519 GCA_007922175.1 Pelusios castaneus | reverse complement strand
TAACCTCAGTTAACTTTTAACGTAAGGGGTAGCTTTGGTGAATCAGCTTCATTGAGGCATGAAATATGGCACATCATTACATGCCAGTCTCCTTAGAACTACTGGAAAGAGTGGGGAAAGAAGTAGGATCTGATTTAGAAACATGCTGTGCGTCTCCCTCAGCATTTTCCTGAACATGGACATATATCAAGGGCAAAGGCAGAAAACCAGGGAGTGGAGTAGGGGTGGGCAGTGGTGTACCATGGATCTCCAATGCCTCACCCCCCGCCCCCGCAGGGCAGGAAGGATCCCTGGCTCCTACCAGATGGTGCCACCCCCCCACTCTCCAGCAGCCCCAGGAAAGGAGGGGATCTGTACCTAGGGAGGGGGGAGAGGGAGACATGCCACTTTCCTTCTCCTGTGCCCCAGGGACTCTCTGGCAGTGGCTCCCTTGGGTCTGGCTGGGCCCCACCATTGTCCCCCCTTCTTGCACTTACCTGCCATGTGGTGTTCACCTCTTTTGCTTCAGTCCCACAGCCCTATCAGATCCGGCACCAGCTCCCCCTACTAGGCAGGGAGTAATGGTGGGGTTGAGTTCCTTCTCTTGGTCACCCACAGCTCCCTGCCCCCCATCTGTCCTTGGCTCCATCCAGCCACCTCTCAGCTTCTCCTGCACCCCTCACCTCCTGCACATAGTGAAAGGCCTGGCTGGCGCCCCGCTCCCTCCCTGCAGTACGCCACTGGGGGTGGGGTCTCTGCATTAGAACTAATAACATTTTGGAATGTTAAGTATTCTAGTGGCTGACAATTAAAGACAAAACACACCCTGCTTGGCGAGAGTTTTGGAGTGAGTGTTGATTGATGCCATCGTATTTGGCAGCTGCATCTTGCATGACCATTGCTCATCTGGGCAAGGTCTCTGGGCACAGTGGGTTCCTAAATGCAGAAGGTATCTTCATAGCCCAGAATATTCCCTGTTCACCCCTACGTGCGCAACACTTTGTCATTCCCTTCTCCAGTCTCACTCTTCCCCCACTTGTAATCTGTGGGCAAGCAGCCAAATTCCCAAAGCGCTTCCTGAATGTTGGCCTCAGACTCCAGCTCTGGAATGTGTCTGCTCTGGTCGCCTGGCCGCCCCGATAGTGACGTCGTTCCACGGTGGCAGAAGGGAAAATAAACCATCAGTTGACTTTATTCCAGAATGTCTGTTAGCGATTTGAGGGGGCAGAGGGCAGGGCAGCTCCGCAGTCTAATTGTAACCATTTTAACTGATGTTTCAAATGAGTGTGTTGCTTATGAAAGGGGAGAGATTGGCAGCCCTGGGAACTGAACGCCTCCGTTTACTCACCGAGCAGGTGCAGTATGGCATAGGTGAAACGAGCTCCATTATGTGCCTCAGACCCAACTCTAAGGGAAAATAAAGTAGGTCAGCTTCTATGGTCCATGACCTTTGGGCTAAAATTGCCAAGAATGGTGTCAGTTACAGCTGATGGTTTATATGACACGGTTACCTGTCTATTAGGAATGAGACTGAGGCCATCAGCTTGTTCCACACAGGCCACTAAACAGCAATCAACGTACTATAATGTGTGGTCATGAATTGTAGTATTCCTGTGGGAGGGATTTAAACTGGGATCTACTGTAGGCGTTGAAAGACTCCCCATTCCTTACCACTTCCCTGCATCATCCAGTGTCGTAAAGTCTTCTTAACCTTACATAACATTAGGTGTTTATGCCTATAGCAACCCCCTACCCACAATGATACATTCTTAACTTCCTGGGGCAGGGACAATAATAGTCTTACAGAATTACCTACTGGCTACATTACATATAGGGATTACTTAATCTCACTCACTGCCAAAATGCAACTGCAGATAGGGTGTGATACAGCAGCCTTTATAAACGGCACCCGACGTGGGTTCAGATTCAGGTTTGAGCCCCACCATCCACACACAAACGGATCTGACCAAACTGGTAGTTAAAGAATCTGGGGTTGTCTGCGCTACTGGTGGGGTGTCAATGACAGTGCAGGATCTGCTTTGCACGTTCGATTGAGCATCAGTCAAGATGCACTCAATCAAACCTGGAAGTCTCCAGAAGTTGACCTGCTGAGATCATCTCAGCAAGTAGCGTAGTGCTGCGTCAACAGGAGGGCATTTCCCTTCGACGCTGTGGTAAGTAGGCATTAGGAAGTCGATGGGAGATACGCAAGTTACTGTATGTAGTTTGTGCATCTCCTGTCAACTGTTGCTGAATCTGTGGCCAGCGTAGACCAAGCCTAAAACAGCAATATCTGTGGATGAGCAACATGATAGTGGAAAAATGCTGCCTTAGTGTTGTTCACAATTGCGATACTTCTGAGACGCAGACCATGAGACTTTTGCCTTTTCCTCTCTCAGCACATTTAACTTTTGACCTATGTCTACTGTCAGATTAGAATGAGTTTAGTCACATCAGCCTGAGTAGGAATTAAAACCAAGCCCTGAAGGGGAAAGGGCAGAGCCTTAAAAAGATCACCTTAATTGACGGGGCCTCTTAATCCTCCTGTTCTTGCGTATTAACCCAAATGCCTTGAGTTCTTTTTAACCTGCTTTTTAAAGTAGAAGGAGTTATACTTTTCTATAACAAAGCTGAGTAAAGAAGGCAAACGCGACCTTAGCCCTTTTAAAGAGGGAGCTTTAAGATAATTTTGAATGCCGGTCTTTATTCCGATCACTCCCCAGCAGTTTAATAGCTGGAAAGTATCAGCCAGATCGTCCTTAACCTGAAACCCGACAGTGATGCTTTGCAGAATAACACTGGTGTTTGACATTCCATTTGCAGTTTCCATTTATGTTCTGAGTGCCCTGATAGCCCACAGACTTGAAACAAGTGCAAAGAGAGCACAGTTTAGAGCACACTAAATTTATCATTAAATGAGTCATGTTGGATAGGAGACCATTTCTCAGAACACCTTTGACACACTAGCAGTCAGCGTGTACCCCCTTATTGACAGTCTCAGCAGAGAGGCTAAATTCTGAATGGGCTATGGAGACTATACTGTCCCCTAACTATCTGAGATGCCCCCACACAACAGCAGAAAGTTTTGAATCCAACCATCCATGCTTTGTGTTATATAGCCAGACAGAAAACATTGAGCTTCAGCAATTTTCATGAGCAATTGACTGAAAAAAGAGGTAGATTCGTCATCATATAAGCAATTGAGATGGCTCTGCAACAAACACATACAGCCTCTGATTTCCAATGTAGACATATGTATTTAAATATATTGCAAAAAGGTGCACTGTCACCTTAAGTGGGAATGTTAATCAGCATATATCAGGATGAAAATATTAGTAAAAATTCTCATAGACTTTAAACTTTTCAGGGTACGTGTGTGTGCATAGCTCCTAGAGCAATAAGATGCACATGTAGAAAGTGGTGTCGCCTAAATGATAAAACACTGAACTCAGGTGCAGGAGACCAGGTTTTAGATCATTGTTTCACAGGCATGCTGCATCACCTTGGGCAAGTCATGTCACCGCTTTCTGCCTCAGTTTCTCCATCTGTAAAAATGGAGAAAATGATGATGCCGATCTCCTTTTATCAAGTGCTTTGAGATCTGCACTATATGATGAACTACGCTATATAAGAGCTAGAGAGTGTTATTTGTATTGCTCTGATCCTGAGATGCTATTGCAAGATGACCATTTAATAATAACAATGGCCAGAAGACTTCTTCTGCGCTATAGGCAGAATGAGAAAGTCTGCCCTCAGGTAACACAGTATGGCCACAGTGACTTCAGTGGAAACTGCGCTGATGCGGAATAACAGGGAAAAAAAATTGGTTCAAGTGCAATAAGGCTGCGATGCACTGGTCTGGCCATTCCGCTCCCCTCTTTGTACACGAACAAAGAAGACAGAGTGAGAAACGACAACACAATTAAATAGGAGATGAGACACACAGAGCTCAGTCAGTACTATCTGGCTTGGACCAAGAACTATGTGCATTAAAACATAATTTAAAGTCTTTAAATCATGATTTGAGGACTTTAATAACTCAATCAGAGGTTAGAGGCTTATTGCACAAGTGGGTGGGTGAGGTTCTGTGGCCTGCATTGTGCAGGTCAGACTAGATGATCATACTGGTTCCTTCTGACCTTAAAGTCGATGAGTCTATCATCAAAAGCAGATTTAAGACCTGAGCTATAGCTCCAGAAACACTGGGTTCAAAGGCTATGTCTACACTGGCTAGTTAGTTCGAATTAAGGAAGCTTAATTCGAATTAACTTAAGCCTTGGCTTCACTAGGCTTTCATTAGTTCGAATTAAGGGCTTCCTTAATTCAAACCAATAAATTCGCTTATACTTTTTGAACTAATGGTTAATTCGAACTAATTAGTTCGAATTAACTCAATGTGGCCATGTTAGTTCGAACTAAGCGCTTAGTTCGAACTAACCGGCACATTGACCTTAATGCAATTGACTATTTCGAACTAAGCAGGTGCCATGCATAGCACTTGCTTAGTTCAAACTAAAATTTGCTAGTTCGAATTAAGTTAACTAATTCAAACTAACTTTAGTTTGTAAGTGTAGACATAGCCAAAGAGTATGTGAGCAAAGGGAACTTTAAGCCATATTTAAGTCAGTCTGAAGGCTGATCTGTGCCTGCCTGATCTGGTCTCCCTGACAGCTGCTGTAATGTGTGCTGGCTGCTAACAGCCCCAAGGAGCCTTTGTGATTGCTAGAGATTGCCAGGCTGCATTGATATCTCAGTCGTGCCCCTCTTTCCTGGGCTACATCCTCATGCCAGTCTCAGGGATCACTGGGGTAAGTCTCCTGTGGCCAGCTTTAGGGCAGTTTTGCATGGGCAGAGCAGCATAAAGCTGACCTAATGCAAGGGAGAATCTGTCCCCCTTCAGTTACTCTAGTCTACAGCTACAGGAAAAATGTGGGGAGACCAAGGGGGAGTTTTGATGCATTTGGGCCATTATTAATATTTATTCAGTGCCAGATGGATGCATTGTACAAATCAGCTGGCTGGTTTCTACCATAGGGAAATTAGAGACAAATTGTATTTGTAGTGTAAAAACATGGAACGCATCTTTTTTCTGCATACGATGAGAACCATATAAAACCACAGAAAGAATGAAGTTTCAATTAGAACAGAGCCAATTTATTTTGCCTTGTTCTGAGCCCACTCAAACATGGAATCTGACATTTAACTGAAATGTTCCCAAGGTCGGATTCTACTGAGGAGAGACTGCAAGAAGCAGTAGTATCCACTGAATCCAATGAAGAAAAAATCCAATGAAGAAAAGGCCAAAAAAAGCATTAGAGAATGAGCAGCATTAAAAACAAATATAAGCGCCTTTGGTGAGCAAAAGAGAAAAACTCTAGTGGTGGGGAGAAACAGGGTAGAAGGAATGTGAAGTCCTGCCCTTGTTAAAGTCAATGGGAATTTTGCTTTTAGTTTTAGAGAGCCTGGGATTTCTCCCCACGTATCTAATCACGGTTATAGGGCACTCATTTGTGGAAGCTAAAGTTCTGAATTGTTCTTCTATTTCAGTACATATCCAGGAGATCACACAATAGCATGGGCTTCTGTTTAGCTGGGAAATATTCTTTTAAATGGAGTAAATCACATTTGGAAAAACTCATGGTTTAAAATGACCAGGGGACAAACAGGATTCATGAACTTGAACTAATTTTGTGAACCCTGTGAACACAGAAAAAAGTTTTTAAAAAAATCTCAAATCCCACAAGGTTTGTAATTGTGGGGCCAGAAGTCCAGATTTGTCATCAAGTTCAGTCCTGTACACATAGTAACAATAATGCTCCTTTCTTCACCTGGCTGGAAATAGAGCCCTGAATCTCAAAAGCTGGAAAATAAGATATTTGGAAGCAGATGTGGGAAAAGAGAGGGACTGCCCCTTTGAAATAATCAGCTAACCAAGGGCTTGGGTAAAAGAAGGACTTCTTGTAATCAGATCATGTCTGTGAGGGCTGTCAAAGAAATCTCCAAACACTTGACTTGTCACTGATGGTATCTTACTGCAGATAAAATTGGAGTAGCAGTAAAAGGGAAACAGGAGCCATTATCTCTCCTGCATCTGGAGAATGCAGGGAGCAGAACAGGGAGTGAAGTGAGAGAAAACCAGTAATGTTCCTGTCCTACAGTACTGTGTATAGACAGCAATAATGCTATTTCCACC
Organism: Pelusios castaneus; assembly: GCA_007922175.1. NCBI lineage: Eukaryota > Metazoa > Chordata > Testudines > Pelomedusidae > Pelusios > Pelusios castaneus. Next base: position 11,158,347 of record ML685840.1, on the reverse strand, counting down.
TACATTGCAGGGGAATGTTAACAAGTTACTGGCGGTTTAGTGGGTGAAAGGAGGTGGTCCTAAGTTAGGAGCAGAGTAGGGCAAATATTCAATAGGTATTGACCAGCATTTGTCTAAATAAAATGGAGAATTCACATTTACAATATTCAAAGCCCCTTTTAGTATGATATGGGATATTGAATGATCATGATATGAGTGGGGTGTGATTTTTGTCCATAAGAATATCCGTGGAGAAAGAAAGTCTCAGAATGCTTGTGAGAATAGATGTACTATCCAGAGCATTTACTCAAGAAATGCTTGCACACCTATCATCCCATTTCTTTCACTTCCTTCCTCCTGCTTATAAAAATTTTTTAGTCATCCAACCAGGGAGCTGAAACAAAGCCTTCCCCGGGGCTTCTGCCTTCGTCAGGACTTTAGGATTGACCCAATGAAATGATGTGCGCATCATAGCTGTTGGAATCTATTTTAATAGGATTCTGGCCTTATTAATACTTAGGTTGATTTCTCACACAGTAAGAGAATTTCTGATATGTCAGCAAGGTCTTTCTTATACTACCTCTAAGCTTTTATGGCTTCCTAGAGCGATTCACACAAAGAAAACATAATGAGCTAAATTCTGCTTTCTGTTACACGTGCACAATCCTAGTGAAGCCAATGGGATTATTTGGGTATGAGAATAGAATTTGATCCAACTTGTGTAGTTAATGTAAATCAAATGTCACAGTAGGGTGAAGCTCCAAGTATTTTACCTGTTTCCCTACTTATTAAGCTACAGTAACCTCCCGCCTGTCCCCCCTATTTCTAATACCTAATGTAGTATAAAGGCCTCTCATCAACATAGCTCTCAGACTTCTAGCTCTTTGAGGGATGAACTTACTTTGTTCTATTACTTGTATGGCATTCTTCCACAAGGGAGACTTTGACCTTCTTAAATTCCTGCTGGTGATTAAATACCAAAATCAGCAGTCCACAAGGGAGTTAATAGACAGCTTCAGTGCACACAGCAGGTCCTCGCATGGAGGTCAAGTTATTAACACACTGGGAAATGTAGATTGTATCATCTAATGCAGGATACAACTTGCATTCTAGATCGGCTCCTGACAATGGTGCCCAGAAAGTTGCGTTTCAGAGTGCAGCACTCTGGCTATCAGCAGATCTCCAGATTTTGCTCATTTCTCTGAGCAGATAAACTTTGCTGGCTTTAGGGTCTTTCATATTAAAAGTTATCTTTCTAGGAAAGCTATGCCTTTTATACTATCATCAGTGAGTACCATGTGGTTTTATTTTTAATTCATCAGAGAACATTACCTGTGGGCTTAATTATCTATTCAGTATGCAACATTATTATTATGCATTGCTGGGCAATACTAATAAAATCTTTGGTTCATATTCATGTTTTTAAACTGATTAGTTTCAGCCATGTTTTCAACTGTTGTATGTTCACTTTCTGCAGATATTTGGATGATCAAATTTGGCTAGCATTAATGTCTGTAAGAAAACAAAATTTAAGCTTGCAACCATGAATATTCACGTAAGATCAATTTTAAATTTGCTTTCCATGAGTTTTTACACCAGAAACCTGATGATAAGAGTTAAACTCATCTGCCAGACTCAAGAAACAGAACCACGTGACTAGAGTTGTTTAAACATTTTAGAACTATTTGAATTATGAACAAAAGTAAGGAAATTTTAATATTTTTAAATGTTTTTTAATGTTTATTTCAAAAATTCAAATTTTGAGAAAGGAGGGGAGTGAAATTCTCAAAATGTCCCCCCTCCTTTTTCCCAGCCAGCTTTATGTGACTTATGTAATTGATCACAACTAACTGACACACATTTCTAAGTCTGAGATGCAAGGAAGTGAAATTTATGAAAAATGAATACATTGAAATATTACTTGTTTTGGCTAGAATTACAATAAACAAAACAACATCCAGTCCACAACAGCTGTACACACATCTTTTCTGCTCCAAGGTTTCCAGAAGTCTTGCAAATGAACTTATGCCATTCAAACAGAAATGAAAAGGCATTAATATTAGCGATGAATGAATCTCAAGAGGATTGGAGTTTGGGTTTGGTTTGGATAAACATAGCTGATATATGCAAGCCTTTGGGGTCTGCAAAGTGTGGCTGGAGAGCTTGCAAAAACAAGTTTTCTTGGGAGATTTCCTGCACTTCTGGCTGGGCTGGCAGTACCATGACAGAGATTTCCTACAGTACTTTAGCACTCCAGGTGCTTTTCCTGAGCAGAACTCAGAGTCAAAAGTGCAAAGATGCATGAAAATGAAGGAAACCTAGTAACACTTCGTACTTCTATAGCACTTCCCAGTCAATGATTTCAGAATACTTTTACCAACAGTAATTCATAATTTCTTTTCACAGTACCCCTATGGAATTGATGTTATTAATCCTATTTTACAGATGAGGAAACTGAGGCACAAAGCATTTATGGGCCTCTTTTCCCCACCCCCAGGGCTGCACACAATTACATATGAATACCTAGCATAGGGTTCCTCCTTTCACACTGCAGTATAGAAAATGTCAGAGATCCATTTGAAACCAGAGCAAAGGAAATGTAAAGGAAATCAGGAGTCCACTGTACTTGAGAACAATACGGTATTTTGATGTAATATCCCCAGCAAAGTACATTAATTTGATTAATTAAGTTCCAGTAACTAATTTCAGATAAGATACATTTTTTCTCATTGAGGCTAAGTTCTAAATGTGAGAACTTCTGTCTGAGAACTGCCTGAACTGAGATTTGAGTCCTACATCCTTACTTGAACTGAGCACCTATGGACTCAAGACCTGCATCAGGCTTTGTCCGCTGGCGAGCATTTAGTTGATTGTATTGTAGTCAGTTATATGGTCCCCACAGTGAATGAGTATAAAGTTTGCTCTTCTGTCACTATGGTCATCTTACAATGGTTCGAGTAAGGAGGTTGTTATTTTGGACACAAATAACTACTCCCTCAGCTGGTGAATCTCCTAGTTTGCTGGCTGCCTCCTTTCTGGCTCATTAAGTAGTTCACAGGATCCCCCAACCCAGAAATGCCCCCCCCCAACATGCTTACTTCCCTTGACATGCCCCCTTTTCCTGCGCTGTCACTCTTCAGCTGCAGGTCTTTGTTTGGGACTGTGGTTTCTGCTCCCCCATAATATCCAGGGCCATGCCTCTGCATATACTGCTGCTCTGTGAGTAGCTGTACTACTGTGACTGCAGGAGGAGCAGAGCTGGAAGGGGGGAGCAATAATAATTGGGAGAGCAGAGCTGTGAGTGGGGAAGGAGGGGAATCATGTGAGGAAATCTGAAAGGGGCAGAGACTACAAACTTTGGCCCCTTTTTACTTCAGCCCTTTCCATCATTTCATGCTGTTTCTGCCCGTAGCTTCCTCATCTCCCAACCCCAGTTAAATCAGCGATGTAAACCAGGCTAAGAACTCAAGGGGTGCGTCTACACTTAGAAATTCAGTCGATTTAAGCTTGCTTAAGTCGACGTAATTTAATCCGCATCTACACTACACTTTCCTTAAGTCGACTTAAGCAGCTGCTTAAGTCGACTTAAGGAAAATTAAAATCGACTTTGTTAAACCTTGTTAGAAAGTCGACTTAGCCAGTCTGGATGTGGAGTAGCCCTAAGTTGACTTTAAGTCGACCTAGGGGGCTTTAGGGCTTCCCCATTGCCCTCCCTGCCAGGGTGGCTGGCACCCTGCTCCTATGCCCTGCCAGAGTCCCTGTTCCCCTTTGCCCCATTGTACCCAGGTACAATGGGGCAAAGACTGAGCCCCCTGGCACTTGGCAAGGGGTGCCTCTCCTGGCACCATGGACCAGTCCCAGGTCCACCTAGCCCCTACAAGTCGACCTAGGCGTCCAGTGTGGCCGCTCTAGGTCAATTTGGCAGGGTCCCCTCTAAGTCGACTTAAATTAACAAGTGTAGACATAGCCAATGAGACACCGCAGATTCCTCGCACCCCGTGGTGCTGTGCCAGGATGTGAAGAGTGACACTCCGCATCCCATCAGATGACCTCATATGGTGCCTAGGCCAGTAGCTAGTACTGCCCTGGTTCCAGAGAAAATTCAGAGGCAAAGAGATCTTCCCCTCAGGCAGGAGTGCCCAGGTCTCTGCTTTCTATGATAATATCTAAAAGATGAAGAAAGAACGCAGGAAGGAAATGGGCAGCTTGGAGTTTGGGGTGTGGGGGTGTCTCCAATGCTAGCTTTCTCCTTTACCTAGTTTCAGTGAATGTTGTCGGTAATACTAGAACACCTTTTAATTCACCTTTGAGTAGCCCCACCCCTTAGTCACACTCATGCCCCTCCTTGCAGTCTGCTTCACCCACCCCTACCCTTTCAGACATGTACAAGTTGGAGAACTGGGGCAAGAAACTGGTTAGTGTGTTCCTGGTGAGCTACAAGGGTGAATTCACCCCCTTTTAGCTGTGTGCTCTATTGGTCTGTAGCTAGGCCAGCCTTGCCAGCTGTGTGGGAGGTGAACTGGAGTTATGGTCCACCCCATAATTCCCTTTGGAGGAAGTGTAACCTCAAGGTCAGTGCTAGATTTACTGGTACATTTATGCTAGAAGCTTAGGGGCCAAAACTGAGCCTGGCCTCTGTGCAGGAGGGCAGTGGAAGTATAGGGGGTCTAAAACCATCCGTCTCTTTTATACATATGCACAGGGCTGGGCACAATCTGACCCTGCACATACAGTCTGTAACTTGTACATAAAACACGATCACATGGTTTTAATCACTGGGCCAAATGCATTCCTGGTGTAACTCCATTGGTTTCACTCCTAAGAGAACTTTAATTTTTTGTAGGAAACCTGATCAGGCCTCTTGTGCCTAAATATATCATTATGGTCTTGTTTTCTGACCTCATTCCTGATCTCCTTTTGCTTCTCAGAGCACAGAGAGAGAAGCATGGTCTGGTGGTCCGAGCCCATAACTTGAAGGTAGAAGCTATTGGCTTCTGAACCTTTCTCTGTCGCTGACTCTTTCTTTGGCCTTTATCAAGTTGCGAGGACCTCTGAGCCTAAGTTTCCCTAGCTGCAAAACGAGTAAGAATAATTGTCTTGTTGTGAGGATAAATTAATGCTTGCAACATTCTTTGAAGATCTTCATTATGAATCAGTTAAAGTTTGCTGATTTGTTCCTTTCCTTTGGATCTAATGCAGCGTGGAAGGTGCAGGCAGCTCCAGCCTTAACCTGAAACCATGCCAAAAAGGAACTACCTTTTCCTCTGTCCTTCAGCTCTGCCATTTGGAGGGACATATTTGACAAGTTGCTTGGATATGGGTTTTGGTGTGACTTGGCTATTAAACAGTCAGCGAGGAATTTGGTCGGTACCTCTTGCTGGCAGTGAGTGTTGTATAATGAATACTGGGTTGCGTGGAATCTGCTTTTGGCTTGGCACAGTGTCACTCTGGGACAACAATTAGCAGTTGTGAACGCGTCCTGCTGTGTGTCTTTCTCATGCAGCTAATATTCCCTTGGCAAGTTTGTGACTGTCTCGCACACCTTCCTCCCTTCTGTCTGAGTCCCTATTGTTTCAGTTCTGGCTGGTGAGGGCCAATGACTTACAGAGGACTTGGTAATTATGAAGGTGCATTTGGCGTCAGCCACAAAAGGCCTACAGGTCCCATAAAGGAGACAAAAGTACTGTAAGTGGAAGAAAGCATAAATCCCTGGCAGGAGTTTTAATCCTTTTAGCATTCTGTCACTTCTGATTTATCTTCCCATTTAATTTTTATACTGTTGCATCTTCAGTGTTCTAACCCCATGGAACAGCTGGGTCATTTTTCTGGTTTTGAAACCATGTAACATGAGATGAATTCAAAGTGCCTCCTCGGGATATTATCACTGTAGACCGGCACTTTGTTCATCTTTGTGGTGGAGCCATTAGGCTCTCAAAGTCCACATCAAAATCCTAATTCCTAAATGATTCTCATCTCATCAGCATTTCCCCAGCCCCCTCTCTAGGCACATAATGTTTCTATTGTACAGACGCTGGTTTTCTGGGGAAGCAGCAGGGATTTCAATATCATAAAGGCAGAAACCAGGCTTTGATATACTGTCAGCAAAAGCTGAATACTGTAATTTTAAGCAATTTTCTAAAGGCTTCTCTTCCCCCCTCCCTCCCTTCCGAGTGTTTGTTCCTTATGAACTGCTCTGTCGCTTCTTTCGTGTCATGCTCGCATGGCAAATTAATGTAGCGCCATTGATGAGAGACAGTGAGTTACTATGAACATAGACTCTCCCATCTCCCTTTGCTATTACACCCTGGCAACTTCAAAGGTCTAGTCATCCTGTTTCCATCTTCCCGTGGGTCCAAACGGCTTGACTCAACTGCACAGTTCAAAAGTACAGGCTCATAGAGCTGGCGACAGCAGCCCCACCCCTGCAGGGCTCTATCCCATTAGACTTAGTGACAAGATCTGAACTTGGTCAGTATGACAGAATTTTTTCCCTTCTCCTTCCAAGATTAATTATTGCATGGGGCGGATAATGCTTTTCCCTTCTTATGCTGAACTAAGGCAGTCCTTTGTGCAGAATCTTTTTTTTTTTTTTGTACAAATATTTAATCTTTTCCAATCTGCCCTTCTGCACCTCCTGGCAGTTCCTGTGGCTATAACCACGCTGTTTGTTTTAGCTTGTAACAGGACACTGTTTTGAAAAGTGATGCAAAATTCAGATTACTGTATGAAGTTAGGCTTTATTTTGCATGAGTGCTTTTCCAGGCAGCTCTAGCTTTAAAAAAAACCCACAACTTTTCTTCTCCAGTAAGAACGCTTTTGCCCACCCAAGGGGGAAGTGTATGTGGAGAAAAGACTTAAGTTGTGCCCGATTAACTGTCAGATTCCTGTGCTCAGAAACATCTATTGACAGACTTTGTTGTGCTTTTATTCTCAGTGGACTTTGCACCTCTTTGGGAGGGAGTATGGTAAAAAGGAAAGTGAGGGACTGGCAAATCAAATTCTTTTGTTTCATTAGCTGCTGTGCAACTTGCTCATTGTCTGAGCTTTGGTGATTCTGTGGAACTAAAAATTTTGAACTTGGGTGCCTAAAGTTAGACGCTCCATTATGTGACCCGCTCTTTGTAGTGCTGAGCGGCTGCAGCTCCTATTGATACAAGTAGGAAGCTCAGCGTCTTTTAAAATTAGGCCCCTTTCTGGCTGTAAGGCTCAGATCCACAGGTGCTTAAGTGCCTGGCTTCCTTGGATTTCAATCGGAATTAGGTGTGTAAATGCCTTACAGTATCTGGGCCTAGGTGCCTAACTTCATGAGCCCAAGTTTGACAATCTTATCATAGAATCATAGAATAATAGGGTTGGAAGGGACCTCACAAGGTCATCTAGTCCAACCCCCTGCTAAAAAGCAGGACCTCTCCCCCTAAATCACCCCAGCCAGGGTTTTGTCTAACCGAGCCTTAAAAATCTCCAAAGATGGAGATTCTACCACCTCCCTAGATAGCCCATTCCAATGCTTCATCACCCTCCTAGTGAGAAAGTTTTTCCTAATATCCAACCTTGACCTCCCCAGCTGTAATTTGAAACCATTGCTCCTTGTCCTGTCCTCTATTACCCTCGAGAACAGCCTAGCTCCCTCCTCTTTGGAGCAACCCTTCAAGTAGTTGAAGGTTGCTCTCAAATCTCCCCTCAGTCTTCTCTTCTGTAGACTAAATAAGCCTAGTTCCTTCAGTCTCTCCTCATAAGTCATGTGCCCCAGCCCCCTAATCATTTTTTTTGCCCTCCGCTGGACTCTTTCTAATTTATCCACATCCTTTCTATAGTGGGGAGCCCAAAACTGGACACAGTATTCCAGATGCGGCCTGACCAGTGTCGAATAGAGGGGAATTATCACATCCCTCGATCTGCTGGCAATACTCCTACTGATGCAGCCTAATATGCCATTGGCCTTTTTGGCAACAAGGGCACACTGTTGGCTCATATTCATCTTCCCATCCACCATAACCCCCAGGTCCTTTTCTACAGCGCTGCTACTTAGCCGATCAGTCCCCAGCCTGTAGCAGTGCATGGGATTTTTCCGTCCTAAGTGCAGGACTTTGCACTTGTCTTTGTTGAACCTCATGAGGTTTCTTTCGGCCCAGTGTTCCAATTTGTGCAAGTCTCCCTGGATCCTGTCCCTGCCCTCCAGAGTATCTACCATTCCCCCCAACTTGGTGTCATCTGCGAACTTACTAAGCACGCAGTCTATTCCATCATCAAGATCATTAATGAAGATGTTGAATAGAACCGGCCCCAGGACTGACCCCTGGGGCACTCCACTCGTTACCGGTTGCCAACCAGACATCGAGCCATTGATTCCTACCCACTGAGCCCGTTGATCTAACCAGTTTTCGATCCACCTTACGGTCCACTCGTCCAACCCATACTTCCTTAACTTGCCGACGAGAATGCTATGGGAAACCGTATCAAAAGCCTTGCTAAAGTCAAGGTATACCACGTCAACGGCTCTTCCCGCATCCACAAATCCAGTCATCTCATCATAGAAGGAAATCAGGTTGGTCAGGCACGATTTGCCCTTGGTGAATCCATGTTGACTGTTCCTGATCACTCTATTTTCCTCCAAGTGTTTCAGGATGGATTCCTTGAGGACCTGCTCCATGATTTTTCCAGGGATTGAGGTGAGGCTGACCGGTCTGTAGTTCCCCGGATCCTCCTTTTTCCCTTTCTTAAAGATAGGTACTATATTTGCCTTTTTCCAATCCTTCGGGACCACCCCCGTTCGCCACGAGTTCTCAAAGATAATGGCCAGCGGCTTTGCAATCACTTCCCCCAACTCCCTCAGCACCCTCGGATGCAGTTCATCCGGCCCCATGGACTTGTGCACATCCAATTTCATTAAGTGTTCCCTAACCTGACTTTCCATCACCGAGGGCCGCTCTCCTTCTCTCCATTCCGCGTTACCCCGTGTAGTAGCCTGGGAGCTGGCCCTCCCTGTGAAGACTGAAGTAAAGAAAGCATTGGGTACTTCAGCCTTTTCCGCATCATCCTCCACGAGGATGCCTGCCCCATTCAGTAAGGGACCTACACCCCCTCTGATCCTTTTCTTGTTGCTGATATACTTATAGAATCCCTTTCTGTTATCCTTCACATCTCTTGCTAGTTGCAACTCCAATTGTCCTTTGGCCTTTCTGATTTTATCGCTGCAGTCCCGACCAATATCTTTAGACGCCTCCCTTGTCATCTGTCCAAGCTTCCACTTCTTGTAAGCCTCCCTTTTATGTTTCAGCTCCCCGCAGAGTTCCCTGCTAAGGCACGCTGGTCGCCGTCCATATTTGCTGTTCTTTCTGCACATCGGAATGTTATCTTCCTGTGCCTTTAACAGGGTTTCTTTAAAATACAGCCAGCCATCTTGGTCTTAAATCTCTCTGTGCCTCAGTTTACCAGTTGTTATGTGAGCATAGTAATAATAAAGCCTTGTATAAATATGAAGCTAAAAAAGAGGGCTTCATTTTCAATGGACAGCAGCTGTTGCAAAATTTTTTACACTTTAATGGAAAGAGCTGAAGCAAGACCAGGTGCCACAGATTCCTCCTCTGCCATTCTTTTTGGGATAGTGGCAATTTTCTCCTCCTCTTCCTTTTCTGTGCAGCACAAAAGGGCCTGGTGATCCAACAGGCATGAAACAGTTGACGTCTATCTGCCTTCCAAGAAGGTAACTTGGTATGATGGGTCCCACTTAAACTTCACTTGGGCTGCATCCAGCCTGGTAAATTTAGGAGTTATAATTTTCCACAGTGCACATCCAGTGGCATTAATTGTAATGGGACTGCTAGTATATCCTAGGCACTGTGTTGGTCTGGCCCAGCTCTGAGTAGGGCTACATGATACAGTAGTTAACACACTGGTCCGTGCTACTGGTGGAGCTATACCCATGATGGGAAAACTTTGGGGGAAAAGGCTAGTGTAGGCTCTAAGTGGAGTTTCTCTAACTCCAACTGATCACTAAGAAGACTCCCATGTATGTTTTCTTTGGGAGGAGGAAGAATAACCTTTTTTCCCTGTGCACTCCAGGCTACATGAAATAACTAAACATCAACTCCATGACACAGTGTTAGCCAATCAAATATAGCTACTATGCAGCCTTGGAGAGGAATGCAGTGCCTATGGCCTGGGTGAGCACCATTTGTGGGATAGATGTGTGCCCTCTTGCTCTGACACAAGGTATACAATATTCCATTTGCCAAGGAGTCACCTTGTAGTGAACCTCCAGGGGCAAAGGAATGGGCCTGCTGAAAGTCTAAACTCCCATTGGATTGTATTCAGCCCCATAATACGGTACGGTCCCTGCTCCTCTGTCCTGATGCCGGTGCATCACATGACCCTGGACCTTCCTGTAGGGGGCAGGATCCCCTCTGGCTGGCTGACTGGGCTCAGAGGAAGAGGCATAAAGGAGACGCCTTTTCTGAACACTAATTTCTGTCTGGCAGTTCCATTTTGATTCAGAGTAGTTGTAACTCTTTCTACTGCAGTAGTGCCTGCAGACTCTGCAGAGATATCAGGCACTGGGCAGAGAGAATCTCTGCTCTGGAGGGATGGGACAGGAGCTCCCAGTAAGCACAGAATTGTCATGAAGTTTTCCCCAGCTAGGCTCTCCCAAATAGTGATGGTGGGAAAGAGAAGGAAGAGGAGAGAACTGCTTTCTACTGGAGGGAGCCCTGACAGCTCTGAGATACCAAACAGGCAATTTGGAGTGGGGGCTTCCAGACCTGGTAGCTACAGCCAGTACAGCAGCAGGTTTGGCTTGCTCCTTAGTTATTTTCTCATTACAGCCACATTTTATATTGGTCAGCCTTTGACTGGGTCGAGCTTTCTCTTTCTGATGGAATTACCCCCACAGTGTTGACTACAGTTTCTATTTTTTTGCGTAGTCTCTCTGGAGCAAACAAGAGAGTATAAGAACCAAGAATAATGCAGCCCAGGAGGGGTTTACATTATACACAGAGTGGATTTTAAATGGCCATAGGCCCTTACCCATCCTAGCTGCGTATCCCCAGGACAGGTCACTATAGTGCCCAGCTGAGATGCATGGCCTTTTAGGACTTTTCCACCCTTGAAAGACCCAAACCTTTTGGCCTAAATAATGCCTATAGTGAGCATAGTGAAAGATCAAATACAATAGAGAGGAAGGATGACCTAGTGGGAAGAGCACTGATTTGGGTGACTTGGATTTTCTTATCTGCTTTGCCACTGTGCCACTTCGACCTAGTCGCTTAGCCACTCTGTGCTCTAGGTCCCCCTCTGTAAAATGAGGATAATAGCACTGATCTACCACACAGGAGAGTTGTGAGGATAAATACATTAAAGACTGTGAGGTTCTCAGATACTCTGAGGTCATAAAAGCAACTTAGAGTTTTGGAATTTCTAGTAAAGTAATAGATTTCATTTATCAATGCATAGTCTGATGCAGGCCAAACCAAAATATATTCCAGAAAAGAATGAGGTCTGGTTTACTAAATAACTATTTGAATAATGGAGAACAGAAGAATGTATTTTCATCTAGAGCAGGTTATACCTTTATATATAGTTTATCATTTTCTCCTGCGCTTGTTACTGAAGGATCTACTAAAATGTAAAAATTTCCCAAATGTTTCAATACAGTTGAGTTAGAACAGGTCTGAAGCTCTCAACCATATCATTCCCATTATCTCACCACAATTTAACTTTAGAGAGAAATTTAAGAGAGAAAGGCAAAGCCATACAGTGACTTCTTAGTCTGTCCGCAACAAGGAAGTGAATTTCACTCTTGCTGTTTCTACCTGAGCCAGTGTTTTTTGATGTGTTCTCAGATCTCAGTGGATAAAATCTTCCTTCAGGCCTCCCTGTTGTGTTATTTTCCACATCATGACATTGCTGCATTGGTAATGGAATGTTAGCAGCACACTGACTCTGCAAACATCTGTCTGGGTGGATAAGATTGCAATCTCTAATTTCTGATCTGACTAATATAGCTGTAGGTTTATCATGGTGCATTTAGAGAAGTCACAAACTGTGAAAGGCGTGGCAAAAATGAAGAAGACCTATGTTTTATAGCCCAACTACCTTTGCAGAATCTGTCTTCTGTAGTTAATATTGGAGATATATCATCAGCTCATGGGATGATGATGCCTCTTCGTCACTAAGACTATCACGAGTATTCAAAGGCTATATCTACACTAGAAAAGTTGTCACCTTTATTAAGTTGACTTAATAAGATTGACTTTAAGTCAACTAAAAGTTGACCTTATTAAGTCGACTTAACAAAAGTCGACTTAACTTTTCTAGTGTAGCCATAGCCCCTTTTCGACCTTATTAAGTCATAGAATCATAGAATCATAGAATAATAGGGTTGGTAGGGACCTCACGAGGTCATCTAGTCCAACCCCCTGCTAAAAAGCAGGACCACTCCTCCTAAATTATCCCAGCCAGGGTTTTGTCTAACCGAGCCTTAAAAATCTCCAAAGATGAAGATTCTACCACCTCCCTGTCGACTTAACAAGGTCAATTTAGGCGCTAATACCCGTCCACACTGTCTTAAGTTGACCTAAAATGAGGTGTTATTAGGTCGACTTAACTTTTCCTTAAGTTGACTTAAGGAAATCCTTAAGTCTACTTAAGGAAATACTTAAGTCGATTTAAGGAAAGCCCAGTGTGGATGCAGAGTAGTTTAAGTCGACTTAAGCCTCCTTAAGTCAACTTAATTTGTAAGTGTAGATGCACCCTTAGAGTCTTACAGGAATTGCTCATCACTTTCATCACTTCGCAGTCAGGCTTAGTCTTCTTTTCTTCCCCACTCTCTCTTAAACATTTTCAATTTCTGTGGGGAAGCAATTATCATGCCACCTCTGCTTTCCTTTCCTGCTTGTCATTCTGGTGTAGCATTCAGATGTGTCCTTATGTCTCCACAGCATTGCTGCTCACTCCTTCTGTGAACTTCTACACTTTAAAGACCCACAGTCTGCAAACAACTCATTACCTAGTTGTTGGGACAACCACCACTCACTTATTTGTTCATGTAAAAATAGTAGCAGCCTTGACAAACATTCAGCTTCTATTTTTTATTAGAGATCAGCCAAACAAACATTAGAAAAGTAAAGGGCAAGGGGATATTATTTGCCGAATTATTGCATTTATGGTCTGGTTCTTTGCAATTTGATTTTCTTTTTACTCACACTATTTTAACATTAAATGAGGTCTGCTAAAAGGAAATCCAAAAGAATAATAGTTGAGATTCCTGTATATTTTGTTTTATATTTTAATACTGTTATGATATTCCCCCAACTACAAATAATAAAAAACTCTCTTTAAACAAATGTAACAAGCTGGTGGAATATTAAAACTGATGGCTGGTCGAAATCACTGGTGGACTAGCCCCAAAATATCCTCTTGCCAAAGATGGTCGCCACAGGAGACCAGGGATTCTCTAATGAACTATATGCAATGCAGAAGGAAGATGGAAGGTTGGAATACCTATGATGGAAAACCCAATCAGCCTCTGTACATGAGAACATGAAAAACTCACCTACAGACCTATACTGCATCCTTAAGAGAATCTAAAAAACCTTTCCCTCAGCTGTATATACATTGTCCAAATCATGATGGCCAGAATATTCTGAGAAATCTGGGTTTCTGAGCACTGAGCTGACTCATAGACCAGAATGATTAAACATGCCCTCAGACCTAACCCCTGCCTAACATTCAAAGTTCTCTAATCTGACTACTCATAGAAAAAAAATTCTGTAGAATCAGGGGACCACACTGGACAAAAGAAAAACAACAAAATCCAGGAATTTCACTCAACTGTGGATGGAGTTGGAGCGATAAATGATGTCAAAGCCCTGGAAGCTCTGAAAAGTATCAAGCCCACCAACTATGAAAAAGATTCCTTTCCCACCAGGGAAATAATAGCAATAATGTAGAATAGCAATAAAACACCTAATTACCATGGTAACTGAGCTAATCTGGGCCTTCTTCAAAGAAGGCTCTTTACTAGTTTTCTGAAAGAATGTAGTAGGCTGGCCAAATTTGAAGAAGTCTAAGATTGATGCAAGCAAGCCTGCTAATTACCACCTGCTTTCCAAACTACTTGTTTTTGGAATCAGGGCAGCAATGGGATGTAGTATCCTCTTCCAACAACTTTGATCCTTCTTTGTTAGATTTCATACCAGGACAAAGCTCAAGATAGCCCTCCTTTCCTTGAAGAATGAAATATTTTGATTTGCTATTGAGAAAACTGAAATGAAATGTTACATTTTTTGTTGATACTAAATGTAACATTTTTGGCTTGTTGAACCTAACTGAAATTGTTGCCTCCAGTTGAACCATTATAGTGCATCATGGGAGTCTTGTGATCTCAGTGCACCATAGAAATCATAGTCCGGTTGGGAAGCCTAGCCCATTAATGAAAATTGGGGATTAGAGGCACTTTAACTATAACTTCTATGTGGCATTGTGTCAGGTCAGGGTGACACTGTTGAATACTGAACTGAGGCCAAATGAAATGTTTTGATTCAGGGCTGTTAAATCTCTTTTCTTCTTTTGTAAATGTCAGAACAAATCTTTTCAAATATTTTAAAAAAACATTTTGATTTTATGAAAAACTTTGATTATTTCACCTTTAAATCTTTTTCGGGGGATAAAAATGAATGCATAAATATTAGGATTTTCTCTGGGATGAAAATTCTGATTTTTAGCTGTCTCTAATAAAGGGCATGATTGAGCCAAGGAGATAGAGAAGTGCTAATGCTCTCAGGTCTTCCTCTCATTTGTGGTATACAAACTGTTGTGACTTTACAAAATACATCTGCAAAATGACTAAAGGGGGACAGAAGGACATGCTCACTTTTAAGTGGGTAGGCTGGCTCTGATAACCTGGATGTAGTTAATACAAATGACACTGAGTTATTCTGCTTTGGTGGGGCTGAATTTCTTGCTGTGTTACTGTGTGTTTATCTGAGATCTCGTTAAAACTGATGTTCATTTCTTCTGTCTTTAGATCTTTTGCCTTTCTTAAATGCTAAAACTCCAACTGTGACCCTCTCAGAGAAACCAATTCACTTCATCAAATGGATCCTGTAACTTTCTGTAAAAGCTTTTATTAAAAGGATCCAAAATAAAGGAGACACGGAAATGTCTTTCTGCTGTTCACTAATGTATTGAAAAAGAAAAGGAAATAGAAATCAGAAGATAAAAAAGTAAAATATTCACAATTCCTTAATAAAAGCAATTAAATGTTCTCTGGGTTTGTGCAATATGGGTATGTCTACACTAGCAATTTAGGTCGACTTAAGGACCCTTAAGTCGACCTAAATTACTCCATGTCCACACTGGGCTTTTATTAAGTCGACTTAAGAAATTCCTCAAGTCCACTTAATGAAAGCTTAAGTCGACTTAATAACTACCCCTCCTTAAGTCGACTTAAGCCTTAAGTCTAAGGACAGTGTGGATGGGGAGTAGCCCTTAAGTCGGCTTTATTAAGTCGACTTAATGCCACTGTGGACGCCTATGTCCAATGTTAAGTCGACTTAATAAAGTCAACTTAAAAGGAGCTACTTTGTTAAGTCGACTTAATAAGATCGACTTTAAGTTGTCTTAAAGTCGGTCTTATTAAGTCAACTTAACAAAGTTGACTTAACTTTTTCTAGTGTAGACATACCCTATGATATTATAAGGTAAAACACAACTAAACATTATAGTAACAAAACTTAAAACACTTCAGTGTTTAGGAGACACAATGAAAATCATTAAAAGTCAGAACATGCAGAAACTAAGGTACCAACAACATCCTTTAACTTTTATATTATGAAGTATGAAACAAAAATCCAATATATTATGCTATGGATTCATTCAGGAAAGCAGGAAGAGAAAATACTAGTTAAGTGCAATGGTCTGTGATAAGTTTGCTGCTACAGCATGATGATATTTAGCATTTTCTGCCTTCATGATTTTAACTGTGTAAACTGAATGTTGTATTAACACTTATTTCACTTAATTGTTTAGTTTAAAAGAGTAAAAGCATCCTTCATGGAGCTGAATTGAGTAGAGAAACTGAGGGAATTCTACTTTTCATGGTGCCATTATTTGACTAGAGATAGTTTTTTGGGGACATTGGTTTAGCAGGACAGCAGCACAACATAGAATCATAGAAATATAGGACTGAAAGGCTCCTTGGTAGGTCGTCGAGTCCAGTCCCCTGTACTCAAGGCAGGACTAAGGAATAACTCGACCATTCCTGATGGGGGGTTGTCTAATCTGTTCTTAAAAAACTCCAATGATGGAGATTTCACAGCCTTCCTTGGTAATTAGTTACAGTCATTAACTACCCTGACCATTAGGAATTTTTTCCTAATGTCCAAGCTAAACTTTCCTTGGTGCAATTTAAACCCATTGCTTTTTGCCCTATCCTGAGAGGTTAAGGAGAATAATTTTTTACCCACTTCCTTGTAACAACCTTTTATGTGCTTGAAAACCGCTATCATGTCCCCCACTCAGTCTTCTCTTCTCCAGACTAAACAAACCCAATTTTTTTCAGTCTTCCTTCATAGGTCATGTTTTCTAGACCTTCAGTCATGTTTGTTGCTCTCCTCTGGACTTTTTCCAATTTGTCCACATCATTTCTGAAATGTGGCAACCAGAACTGGACATAATACTCCAGCTGAGACTTTATCAGCAGAGCATGGAAGATTTATTTCTCATGTTTTCCTTACAACACTCCTGCTGATATACTCCAGAATGATGTTGCAAAAGAAGTGAGCAGTGTTACACTGCTGACTCGTATTTAGCTTGATCCACTATAGCTCCAGATCCCTTTCTCCTTCTATCAGCTTTAGTCTAATAGCTGTATATTCTCACATGAAAAAGCTAAGCTGGTTAAGTTTGTGATAACTTCTTCAAATGTGAAGGTTTTTGCAGAAATCAGCCAAATTTAGTGATGTTCTAAAAATCAAAGGAACTTCATTTTTTTTCCCACCTGGATTTTATTTTGTCACTAATGTTGAAGCAAGGGATTCTTTGTTTTGGGGAGGAGTTTGTTGTGTGTGTTTCAATTCTGTTTAGAATCTCAGTCATGGAAATGATCCAAATGACAAGTTAAGGGAATGTCTACCCGGCCAATAGAGGTGACTGTAACCTAGGCTGCATCTACACTTGTAAATTAAGTTGACTTAAGCTTGCTTAAGTCGACTTAATTTACCCTGCGTCTACACTACAGTTTTCTTAAGTTGATTTAAGCAGCTTGCTTAAGTCGACTTAAGGAAAATAAAGTCGATTTAATAAAAATTAAGTCGACTTTATAACACCTCATATTAATTCGACTTAATGCTTAAGTCAACTCTCTAGAGTTGATTTAAGTCAGTGTAGATGTGGGGTAGCCCTAAGTTGACTTAGGGCTACCCCAGGACTACACCAATGCCCTCTCTACCGGGGGGGACGACACAGGGGGAGCCTGGCATGCCCCCCCACAGGGCAGGGCAGAGACCTGCCCACCCTGCCCCTATGCCCTGCCAGGGTCCCTCTCCCCCTTTGCCCCATTGTACCTATGTACAATGGGGCAAAGTTGAGTCCCCTGGCACTGGGCAAGGGGTGCCCCCTGCCCCCGTGGACCTGCCCAAGGTCCCCCTAGCTCCTAGAAGTCAACCTAGGCGTCCAGTGTGGACGCTCTAGGTCAACTTTGTAAGTTCCCCCCCCAAAGTCGACTTTAATTTTAAGTGTAGACTCACTAAGTCGACTTAAAATTACAAGTGTAGACATAGCCCTAGGTAGCCATACCAATGCAAACTTTAATCTAGCTAGCAGTGGTAAAAATAGTAGTAAAGTCAGGGTGGTAAGAACTTCAGCATGGGCTAGGAACCTGAGCACACCCCAAAGATCCCTGGTGGGCTTGTTTTGGGGGCAGCTAGCCTGTCATGAAGTCCGTACTGCCACACCCACATTACACATGTTAGCTAGATTAAAGCTAGCACAGGTATAGCCAAGGCATGCTGCAAACACACCTTCATTTATTATGTAGGTGTGTCTTAAGAGCTCCTGCCCTGACTCAGATTGAGCAAGTAGAAGAGTGATGTCACTGCCATCGAGTCATTTCTCAGTCTTCTTTTTGATAAGCTGAGCTCTTTAAGTCTAGAGATAAAAGAGAGAGAGAGGGAAGAGTCATTGAGAGGAGCTCTAATTTGATGTAAGACTTGTTCTGCTGGCTACACATGACTAAAGATACCAAGCCAGACTCTATCAGGAAATGCCACTGACGTCTGTTTGCAGGAGTAAGCACTACCTATGCTTGTCTAGGCATGCAGGGTCAGACCTTTGGACAGAAAATAAATATGTAATAAATAACTATAGCCATAATAGTGCTAATCAATTGGTTTTGTTCAGATAAATGTGAAGACTTCTAGCATTTAGCATTTTTACAACAGTTCCCTAACTGGGAATGGTGCTGGTGTCTCTTCGAATGGCAGCAGCCATTTTGCTGACACAATCAACTATTAAATTACACAAATAAAATAGCACTATTAACACTACCTTTGAAAGTATCCTGCTGCAGTCATTCACATAGTGAGAGGCAGTTTCTGGAACCAGTCCTGAATTTGTAACACAGCCAAAATGCTCCACTGACTTCTGTAGACATTATTTGCACAAGTAAGGACTCCAGGGCCATGTACCCTATGGCAGTAGCCTGTCCGGAGTGTAGCTTCCTCCCTGAATGTTGGTCCTATTGTTAGAAATTGGCCACTGGAGTTAGTAACTGAAATAGTCATTAATTTATATTGCAGTTTTCCTTTAAAAAAGAGTGAAGTCGTATTTAAGTTAGAGGAGTGCAAAAATCCTGTGGTACTGGTAAACATCTCTATATAGTAGCCCTCTTTTAACTTAAAAACATCCAAGGAGGATTTTTTTGTGAGTGGAAAAAATGTTAAAAACAAATCCCCTAATCTGCTGGCTGACTGAAGATATTTTGCCAAGTGAATATTTATGTCCAAGTTATAAACGTCTGAAAGATGGGGCGTAGAATGGAAATATTGAAACAGTCTTAAGCAATGCAGTGCTATGTAATGACATACTTACTATGTGGGGCCAACCCACTTTATACGGAAGTAAATGACAAGCCTCTCTTTGACTTCAATGAAAAGATGATCAGGTCCTATATGTAATTTTTCATGTCTTAGCGGGAGTTTTCATACTGCTCTAAAATGTATCTAAGGATGATCTCATGATCCCTGTTGTCCATGAATGCTGGCAAGGTCTTCTGGTAATTAGTTAGCTCAGTGGTTCCCAACCTTTTCAGTAACATGGCACACTTCAGTGAGACAAACAATTCCACAGCACACCCACTTTTTTCAGCTGAATTGATTGCTCATAAACATCACATTTACTTATATTTTTTATGGTTATGGTCTTACTAGATAGGTTAGCAACATAATGCATACAACAAGCTAAAGAAGGATCAAATGCATTAATATTTAAAATCCACTGGAAAAAAAATACACGTCATCTCTATTTTGCTCTTTGGCCACCTATGTTTAGAATGTTCATGTTTTTGCATCGAAGATCAATACCTTGCTTTTAATTTGATGCTTAATTTTCAAAAGTTTTCTGAGTTGTTGGCTGGCTACAATATTGTTTAAGATGAAACAATGTTTGTTTTACATTGATTTTCACTACCTTTGTACAAAATTTCATGGCACACTTGGACAGTTCTCATGGCACACCGGTTGAAAACCACTGAGTTATCTAGTTCAAATGTAAGTGTTTGCCAAATTATCTGGAATACTCAGGTCATCACCAGGTTTACAGGTTCTGAGGTGCACTGGAAACATGGTGATCATTAGAGAAAACCTAGAAAATGTTAGCTGTAGAAGTGAATGGAAAACTTGCTTTCACACAGAAACAAGGAACATATATTCTGCATGTTCTTTAAGATTACAGCTGGCTAGCCATTGCAAATGAATTCCTTAGTCCATTTCTCAGTAAAAGTGAATCTAGGGCTATGTCTACACTAGAAAAAGTTAGGTTGACTTTGTTAAATCGACTTAACAAAGTGGTTACCCTGAACGGGGAGTAAGTAAGTTGACCTACCTGCCCTTAAGTCAATTTAAGGGTTAATCCATGTCCACACTGTGCTTAAGTCGATCTAAGGAGTCGATTTAAGGGTTAGGTTGACCTAATCATAGAATCATAGAACAATAGGGTTGGAAGGGACCTCACGAGGTCATCTAATCCAACCCCCTGCTAAAAAGCAGGACCACTCCCACTAAATCACCCCAGCCAGGGTTTTGTCTAACCGGGCGTTAAAAACCTCCAAAGATGGAGATTCTACTAGGTCCCTAGATAGCTGATTCCAATGCTTCACCACCCTCCTAGTGAGAAAGTTTTTCCTAATATCCAACCTTGACTTCCCCAGCTGTAATTTGAAACCATTGCTCCTTGTTCTGTCCTCTGTTACCCTCGAGAACAGCCTAGCTCCCTCCTCTTTGGAGCAACCCTTCAAGTAGTTGAAGGTTGCTCTCAAATCTCCCCTCAGTCTTCTCTTCTGTAGACTAAATAAGCCTAGTTCCTTCAGTCTCTCCTCATAAGTCATGTGCCCCAGCCCCCTAATCATTTTTTTTGCCCTCCGCTGGACTCTTTCTAATTTATCCACATCCTTTCTGTAGTGGGGAGCCCAAAACTGGACACAGTATTCCAGATGCGGCCTGACCAGTGTCGAATAGAGGGGAATTATCACATCCCTCGCTCTGCTGGCAATACTCCTACTGATGCAGCCTAATATGCCATTGGCCTTTTTGGCAACAAGGGCACACTGTTGGCTCATATTCATCTTCCCATCCACCATAACCCCCAGGTCCTTTTCTAAAGCGCTGCTACTTAGCCGATCGGTCCCCAGCCTGTAGCAGTGCATGGGATTTTTCCGTCCTAAGTGCAGGACTTTGCACTTGTCTTTGTTGAACCTCATGAGGTTTCTTTCGGCTCAGTGTTCCAATTTGTGCAAGTCTCCCTGGATCCTGTCCCTGCCCTCCAGAGTATCTACCATTCCCCCCAACTTGGTGTCATCCGCAAACTTACTAAGCACGCAGTCTATTCCATCATCAAGATCATTAATGAAGATGTTGAATAGAACCGGCCCCAGGACCGACCCCTGGGGCACTCCACTCGTTACCGGTTGCCAACCAGACATCGAGCCATTGATTCCTACCCTTCTTACTAAGTTGACCTAAGCTTTCATTAAGTTGACTTAAGGAATTTCTTAAGTTGACTTAATGAAAGTCCAGTGTGGACGGGGAGTAATTTAGGTTGACTTAAGGCTACTTAAATTGACCTAAATTGCCAGTGTAGACATAGCCTAGGACTCCTAACCCTCCTTTTATGCACTATAGGGGGAGAGGAAGGATACTGATCAGCTATTACCCAAAGCAACTACTCTATATCCTCATAGTGCTAGAAAAATGAAGTATGAATAGTATTTTTCCAGCTATACAAAATACCTAGGAAAGTAGGAAGACCTTTTATGACAGGCAATTTGACACAGCTGGGTTTGATACCATCAAGAAATTCACAGAATTCTATCACATTCTTGCGTCTGCTCCAGCATTAGAATTACTGTGCAACACTCAGGCATTTGTTAGGACCATAAGCCTACAGAACACTTACAGAGTATGTAGCAGAGATCTATAGTTTTGAATCACAGAGGACAGGCTGGTACTTAATCCATGCTACTGTCCTTAGCTCTGGGTGGGGAAATAACCTGGGATGGAAATCTGTTTCTTTCCAATTTGAATACATTATTTGATAAAGATGTCTCACATGCCAAAGTTCATGTGGGTTAGATCTGGAGTCTGGTGTGAAAGGGGCCTTTTGTGGAAAAGATTATAACGAATTATTTCAGTGTCAGCCCAATGTTGTCAGATTCAATCTAGGCTGGCATTTCAAAATTGCCGAAGTTGGCGTTTGAACCTGAGATTTTTTCAGACTCAACTCAATTCATAACAGGATGGTTGCTCTGACTTTTTTCCTTTTTGCAAAAACTACTTTCTGGTATTTTTTTACATTGCCAAAATAGAGAAGGAAATAACAAGGCACAGCCAATTCTCATAAGAGGGAACAGCTAACTATGACAATTTCTCTTTATGCCAACTGGCAGAGGGTGTAAGAGCTATAGAAATCTCCTGGATGTGGTATTTACATTCTGATTCACCAGACTGCCATTTGAGGTTTCCAATGAAAGCTTGCATCACATGTGAAACACATATACGGATATTGCATAAGGAGTTATGTTCTTAAGGTCTGCGTCTAAGGACTGGTCACCAGCAAGGGTGAAAATCACACATTTTTTGTCTGAAAGAAAACTTACTCATCTGTTTTCATGTACATTAAGTATTGAATTGAAGATGCTACTGTGCCACTCAACCAACTTAAATGAGGTGCCACTCATTTTAGTGAGACAAAAAACCATGTGTCGCAGAGCTGGGTAATGATCAATACACATGAAAGGGTTCTATAAAGATCAAATAATACACTGTAGTAACTTTAATGGATCCTAAAGATTTAGGAAGGTTTCCAGCCCTTTTATGGGATCATGTTTCAGCATTTTGGACTAGAATTTGGGCTTCATTGTAGTTGCTTTGCACTGCAATGCGAACTCAAAGCCACCTAAATTCTGCCTAGCTGGACCTGGGGAGGCACCCATCCTTCAGTGGCACCAGGGCCGTCCTTTGTGCGGGGGGCGAACGGAGCGATTGCCCTGGGCCCCGCAGTTACGTGGGACTCACACTGTCCCGCTCCCAGCAGGGCAGTGTGGGGCCTGCGCCATGCCCCCCCTCCTCGGCTGTGCTTCTCGAAGGCAGTGGGGTGGACCAGGAGTGCTCCTCCTGGCCCTTGGGCTGGCCCTGTTCCCTGCCCCCAGGGCGGAGCAGGCAGGCCCGGGGCGGGGAAGGTGCGGGGTCCCGGCTGTGGCTGGGGTGGCAGCAGCCTTGCCCGGGGCTGGCTCCACGCCAGTAGGCGGCCTCGGCTCCCCGCTGCGCCCCGGGGCTGGGGTTTTGGCTCATCGGTGCTGCAGCGTCGGCTCCCTGCCGCCGCCCGGGGCCATGGCTCCTCGGGGCTGCAACGTCGGCTCCCCACCGCCGCCTGGCGGGCAGCCTCGGTTTCCGAGGCTGGCTCACTGGGGGGTGACTGGAGTCCCTGGGGGGCAAAGCAGGCCGGCCCGCTGCACTCCCCACCAGCATGAGGGGGCAGGGCCCTGCCTAGGGTGATTAGCCCTGGGCCCCACTCTCCCCAAGGGATGGCCCTGAGTGGCACAGAGCTATCATAGCAACTTCCATGCAACCCCTGAAATTGGAGTAGAGGGAAAGGCTGAGAAGTGATTGTGTCTGGAGTATCAGCCCCTTGGGGGACAAGGTAACTGAGGCATGCTGTACCTCAGGCTGGTCTAACTTATACCGAGGGATTGGCCTACCGCTCAGCCAGCCCAGGAGCAGGCAAGTATAAACACAGGACATTGCAACTCATGGCTTTAAGCTATGTGACTCTGGGCCCTTAATTTAATTTCTGCTTTCATTGGGGGACTTTTCAATTAAGATTTTTAGAAGGTTCTAGAAATGGTTTTCAAATTAGAATCAAACTCCCATTTTCTAGGAGCAGAAATCTGATATATACAAGATTACAGCATGCACCAGCTACCAAAGCCCTGGGGCTCTGTTCTGTTCCCACTGACGGCAGTGCCAAACTTCTGTTGACTTCAGTGGGAGTAAGAACAGGACATGGGTATCTGTGAATCAGGGTAACAGAACTGAGGGTGAAGGGGGGAGCTCTAAACCTCAGTTAGAAACGGAAATGCACTGGTCTGGAAGGCTATGTCTACACTTACAAAAGCTAGTTTGAATTAGTTAATTGGAACTAGCATGGCCCCACTAGAATGCTAGTTCGAACTAGCCATGTCCATGCAGGGCACTTCCTTAGTTAGAAATAGTCAGTTGCAGGAAGGTCAATCTGCCAATTAGTTCGAACTAAGCAGTTAGTTCGAACTAATATGGCCACATTTTGACTTAATTCGAACTAACTATTTCGAATTAAGGGTTAGTTCGAACTAAGCAATCAAATTTATTAGTTTGAATTAAGGAAGCCCTTAATTCGAACTAATGAAAGCCTAGTGTGGCCAAGGCTTAAGTTAGTTCAAATTAAGCTTCCTTAATTTGAACTAACTTGCAAGTGTAGACATAGTCGAAGATACTTGCCTATCATCAGCTGCAGACAGTCTGTGGTGACTGTAGAATCCACCATGTTTGCCGGGCAGCTAAATTTTTGTAAACTTTAGATTATAGTAGCAATTTATTTATCTTTTCAGCCACTGGAAATCAATACTTTTCACATGTTTTCCTGCATTTCTGTAGGAACATGTGTAACACTGACATTGTTAAATTGCTCAGCATTTTGATTTTCATAAACAGTTACTTGTGTAGGTCAGCAAATACTTACAAGTTTTGCCCAGCTTCCAGTGAAACCATGGCATTTCCTCTGCACCCTTTACTATACATGTAAATATGATACTGTTTCTATGGAACAAGTTCCTAAACCGTTGAGCTTCTCCAGTTTTCTTTCTTTGAAAACCCCAAAGAACATGGCAGTTTCTGGAAACACTTTATAAACAGCTATAACACAGCTCCAGAATCTTGCCAATCAGTTACTTCACTTCCAGCTGCTTTTTCCTACATATCTAAGCTCAGAAGTTTGAACTTCTTCTGGAGTTGAATCCTAAATAGTATGTGAAACTAAAAGGCTGCACTGATTTCTTTTAAATGAATAAATACATTTATTTTTTTAAAAAAAATGTTACACACTAAATCAGTATTTGTTTGTTTTTGTTATTTTCCTTTTGGTTTGTGGGCTCGATTATGTTCATATATGCAGACTGCCAGAAGTCTAGAGTGAGAGAGAGAAACATTCTCACTTCAAGAAAACACAGACAATACTGAGAAGTCACAGCAGAGCCAGGCTGGTGACTTTCTCATAGGTCACATCCATCCACCCACTCAGATAGGTCTCGCCCTTTGCAGTGCATTGTCCAGTCCTCCCTGAGGAAGGAAAAGGCAAAGAGAGAATGTTAGGTTACATTTTTATTATTATTAATAATAAATTGTTTCTCTAATGTTCCTCACAATGCAGAAGAGATGGGAATATGTTGTAGTGGACCCTGGAAGAGGATTCTTCTTTCAGGATATTGGGTGAACACAGATGCTGAAGCTCCCTGAGTCTTTGGGCTAGTCTTCACTGATGGTGGCAAATTCGCTGCCATCAGATCAATCTTTCCAATTGACAGATCAGATCTGTGAAGACCCACTCAGCTGATCAGGAAGTTGATCGCTGAACAGCCACTCCAGTAAGTGGAGTAGCGCTGAGTCAAAGGGAGGGCATTTCCCTTTGATTCAGCACACTGAAGACACTGCAATAAGTAGGCAGTAGAAGGGAGAAATGTAAGGTATTTTAAGTAATTTGCATATCTCCCTTTGACTGCCACTGAAATCCCACCGCAGTGTAGACCAGTCCTTTATCTCACAGACTGAGGAACACAGGGTTATCACATCAGTTCTGTTCTACACCTGGTCTGGATAAAGCCATCATAAGGCTGGATTCTGTCACCATTACTTCCAGTGAATAGAACCTCTCTGATCAAGTTGTCCCAATGAACTGAAACCCAAGGATTACAAACCAGGAGTCTTGTGCCACAGGACTCCTTGTTTGTTTTTCGAAATTAGACTAACATGGCTACCCCTCAGGAACTTGTCTACATCCAAGGATTACAGTTCTCCTTCATGGCAAGGCAGCAGAATCAAGTTCGTTGAATGGGTAGTTGACTATGCTGCAGTACTTTCCATTCCAAAGAATCCCTAAACAATTTACTGTCTATATAGCATACAGAAATTACCTCATCCACCCTTAAAATATTTCTGCCTCTGTGGTGAAACATTCACAGCTACAGCCTACTGCAGGAAGAGCAGAGGGATAATATGGACAACTAAAACTGCAGGGGGGAGGGGGAATCTGAAAACAGAATGGGTAGTTCCCCAAACTGGAATTTTAGACATGGCGCTGGAGTTCACACATTTATTTTTGTATGAAGTTTGATGGCTGTTGTGTTGACTTCGTATTTCTATATTCTTTGAAATTTTTCTCTGCCCCCTTTTTCCTTTCTTGGTATCTATTTGTTTATTCCTCTGCACTTATCATTATTTATAGTGCGGTAGCACCACTCTGGGCTCCACTCTACTATGCACTGTACACCCTAAAAAGGCTTTCCCCCATCCAAGGAGCTTCCAGTTTTAGCATATGACAAGAGACAACATTGGAGAAAAACAAAGGTGAAGACGACAAGGGAACAGTGAAATCATGGTGGTTGGTATACTGAATTTCTGTAACACTATATAGGTATACTGAGTTCTGTAACACTATATAGGTAATAGGCAAAGCTGAGCCTCAAGGAGGCCAGCATAATTATGTGGATTTTTACTGTCGCTTTATGCTTCATTTTTTGGTGTATTTTTCCATCATTTTTTCCCTCCATTCCTTTTGCTATAGTCTCTCCTAAATGACTGCCAAGTTAGACAATGAGTCTGCTTATCAGTCAGTGTCTATTCACCAAGTTCTAAGGCTGTATTGAATATATTGTATTGCTCCAGCATTAGAATTAAGCAAAGGGCAAACATTCAGTCACAAATGCATATCTGTGTTTCCCAAGAGAATCCCCTAGGGTGCTCCTTACCAGGCATCCATGCCTTGTGGGTCTCTCACAATTCTTTTGGCACAGATGATGTCATCAGTTATATCATCTGACAACAAGTCTGCATGGAAAAGAGGGGAGCATGAATGGGGCTTTGCTTTGCGAGACCTCTGTTTGGTGCACTCCAATATAAGAGACACGGCTGTGCAGCTGCGTAGCCTGCTGGCCGGCCCTACGTAGTGTTCTCCCAGTGGCTTTCAAAAGGAGCAGTGGTAGTGTCGAAGTAGGCTCCCCTTGCATTCCTAACACACTTTCAGAGCAGGGAGAGTGAGGGGAACTAGATCAGAGTAAAAGCTCCCCGCACTGCCTAAATGTTGGCAGGCAGAATTGCCCACCTCTCTTAGACCTAAGCAGCAGAGATCCCAGAAGAGCTGCCCTTCGCCCTCCACTCAGAACTGGGTAAGGAGAGATCTGCCTAGACCTCCCATCCTTTACATGTGGCATGGGAGAGAAGGAAATGGGAGGACAGGGAAAAATGATGGGGGAATGTACTGGAACAGAATATGGGTGGGCAGAGGAAATTGGAGTGGGAAAGAGAACATGAGGCCAGGCTGAGGAAATGAGTGAGACGCAATCCCAGCGAGGGGGCAGGGATTGCTAGAGGAGAGACCCCATGAGGACTGTCAGAGTTAGTGTAGGGCAGCATGAATAAGGGTGAATGAATGATCAACAAGTGACCATGGGGATGGAGAGGCTGAGCTCTTAAAGATTAAACTTGCTCTCATTCAGCCTGTCAATCCATACGCAGGGAAAAATTCAGAGGAGCCATTGGTGGGAGCTGAGATATCCAAGGGCCCCTCCCTACCCAGGAGAATCCCCTCAGGTTACATGGGGAATGGCAGGTATTTCCCATCCAGCCAAGCCCATCCCAGCTTTCCAGAATCCACACTGCACCCTCTGTTACTTTCCATTGAGGAGAACAGCTGGTGTGTTGGATGGGACAGGAAGTGGGAGTCAGGATGCCTGCGTTCTGTTCACAGAGGCACCATGCTGCATGGTCTTGGTCATGTCAGTTAAGCCTTCAGTGTAACTGATGTAGTAATAGGGTTACCACAGGGGAGCTGGGAGGTTGAAATAAGTCTGTGACATACTTTGATATTGTCAGGGGAAAGGCAGAGAACTATCAACCCAGGATGTGTCCTTTGCGCATCCCTGCTCAAAGGGCTGTACCCCACACTGCCCACCTACTGAGAGAGACTCTGTGACAGCTCTGAACCTGCCTTCCCACCCCACCCTGATCATGACTGCCCCTTGTCCCCCACCCCCTTAAAAGTGGAGGGTTCCCATCATAGAAGTGGTTCTGCATGGGAAACAATACATTCCCAGGCTGTTATCTTTCCCAGGTAAATGCCATACGGCTAGTTGCAAGAAAATGTATTTTCTCAACCTCAGCTCCACCCAATTCATGGCTTCCCTCTCTCCACCCAGATCCCAGCCCTGCAGAGAGCCCTCCACAGGGTCCAAAAGGAGGCATGGGAACATGGAGGTGGCTGAACCCCTCCTCCGTGCAGGGAGTGTGTGTGACAGCTGTGGGTTCATTTTTAACTGAGGAATGAAGAGCAACCTCTGAGGTGAGCAGGAATTGTGAGCTGATCTCTGGAGGGGTGTTTAGGGACAGTACCAGTGCAGGGTAGGTGGCAGAGGTTCTCAGTGGGGCTCCGGTAGTTGTTGCACCACACATGGCTGTTGATCTGGAAAATCCCATAATCAGTGCTGCCATCTGCGTTTTCATCCTCAGCTGCTGAATTGAAGCCGCTCTCAAAGAATGCCATGCAGATCCCTAAGGCAGGGGGAGAACATGCTCAATGACCACAGCAGAGGCTGTCCACAGAGAGAGAAAGAGGGGAAGCTCCAGGGAGTGGTTGAAAGCAGAGCATACAGACAGCATACACAGAGAGACAGAGGGGGGAGTGGGAAAAAGGCACTGGGAATGAGGAGGAAGTGGATAGAGAGGATGAAAGAGGGAAAGGAGTTTGGATTGAGGGGGAAATTGGGTAGAAATGTTGTGGGGAGAAGAAGGGAGCACTTAACTCACAGTTGGCGAGGCTGTAACCCTCGTACCCATCCAGCCCCTCTTCATGTAGCATATAGGCTAGTTCACATCGGCTAAAGATTTTTGCTTCATTTGCCATGATCAGGCAGCCAATCAAGGAGAGAAATGTGAGCACCTTCATTTCTGCCAGCGGATGGGGAACTTCAGTTCCACCTTCGAGGAAAAATTACAAGAACTAAATATCAAACAGGGAATTCTGTGACCAGTCAGAGCTAAAGATCTAACTCCCTGCATCTATAACAAGTACTGGCAGGACTGGCCTGAGATAATCCAGGATTGAATCTTTCCACCCCAGCTGCAGTGCCTTCTCTTTCTCCCACTGCTATAATCTTACCCTCAGAGGTGCATTGGTTTTACACAGAGACACTACAGTGTATGTGTGTGCGTGCACAGACACACACTATAAACTAGACAATCTAAAAGACTAATAGGTTTTATTAATCTAGAAACTGAAAACACAGAGGTTAAAGACATGAGAATTTTACAGCTCGCTTTCTCTTAATTCTTTGTGTGGCGTAGAACCAGATGTCCCTGGGAACTGGAAGGCTGGCAAGTGCAATCCAACTGGCAAAGGGTTACACATAAAGGATAAAACATTTGGCCCAATTGGCCTCTTCTTACTCTTGAAACATGTCCTCACTGATAGCAATAACTTTGCCCTCTCCGGGGCCCTTCAATTCCCTCCACCCTTTTACCCTGGGATCCTCATAACAATAGTTTGTGGCATTGACAGACCTGCCATGTCTAATGCTTCTCCCTACACAGTACGGATTTTTGGCCTCTCCTACAGGTCTTCAAGGAAATTTGTTTTTGTTTTTTTCTGATGCTAAGCTCAGATAGTGTGTGTACAGGGAGGGCAGCAGGAAGGGAGAAATCTTATGAAATTGGAGAGTTATTTATATGTATTAAGTAAAGCCTTGGCAGTAAAATGCTTCAGGATCATTTGGTGTTTCTCTGGCATCACTCTTTTAGATTCTCCAACCCCAGAGTCCCCACAGTCTCACAAGACAATGAATACTTTGTTTTGATTTTTTTGGACCACATTTCTCAGTCTTTTCCTTTCATCCTATTCCATCTTGAAATCTACTATGAGAACTTTTTAGGGCCCACCTGGAAATTTATCAGCTTGTCCTGAGGTCACAAAGACTGGAGAAAATGGGAATGTGGTTTTTTTAATACCTGCATCACCAGTCTGAATACTTTACATGACTGCTAGATCTTTTGACCCATCTGTACAGACTTGTTGAAAATGACCTGGCATTCTTCATTTCCTTGTGGTATTGTTGGGTTAATTAAATGGTACAGTTATCAGTAATGCTAAATGGCATTTTCCTCTCTCTCCCATCCTCATCTTTTTAGGGCTTGTCACCATGAATAAAGAATAAGAATAGGAGGTGGATTTATTATTTATTGGATTTATATATATGGGGCCTACTCTTAATTCCCATATTTGAGCTGTTTCACACCACTGCGGCAGCACAAAGCATGTGGAAAGCTGACTTAGTTAGGAATTCTCCTGACCGGCCCTGCCCCATCTCCAGGGTAGGGGACATGCTGGGGGAGAAAGCAAGGTGGTCAGCACACTGCTATGTCAGCCTCTAGCTAGACCTAAAATCAAGAAGATATAATCCATAACTGACTCCACCCCCCACAGCGGTGCTGAGCACTAGTTGGCTGCAGCTGAGAATTCAGCTATGACACATATCCAGAGGCATCAAACATGCAGCTATTTCTCTCACTGGAGGTTTGATGCCCCATGCTCCTAAAGTGGGAAGATACTTCTGATAGTTTGAGTCAGGACTTCTGCAAAATATCTACACATTCATGCTAATTTGCAGTCCTTTGCTTTGTTTCCAGATCTTGGTGGGTATGGAGGCACTACTGAAACAATAGCATTAGGTACTATCTGCTCTTACAGGGGACAGTAGCAGCAGCAGAACACTCCAGAGCCTTCTTGGGAAGGATGGCTAATAAATTAAAAGAACCATATTTCTCCTTCCAAACCTTTTCTTATAGCATCTGATCACAGCTTCGTCCACAACAGAGTCTGGTCTGAGAGCTCCCAACCGACACACAGCGTCTCCCCTTGTAACTGCTCCCCCTTCTAGAACCCGCTCTTCCCCGTGTCCCTGTGACATCACTCACTGCCATTCTCAGTTCAAAACAATGCCAGAAAGCTTTGCCAGGTGTCGTATATTTCAGACTCCTGCATTCTGAAGCACACTTCAGAATTAAATAATGCATGTGAGTTGTCTAGCAGAGCTGGGGGAATATATTGAAGACGTATTTCTTCAAATCTTCACTTCAGAAAGCATGTTTAAGACACTGTTGTAGGATATATGCACAAAAATAGTTTGGCTCCTTAATCACAGGTATTCACACCTAAAAATGGATTCTAACTCTTCCAATCAGACCACAGATGCTTAACATGTGATCAAATGCTCCTATAAAACCTGTGTCAAAAACATTTCTGGACCCCTCACAATGAGTTGCTTGTGAGCAAGGTCCAGGCCAAGAATTTTTCATATAAATTATTGATTGAATGATTTCAA
This sequence comes from Pelusios castaneus, assembly GCA_007922175.1. NCBI lineage: Eukaryota > Metazoa > Chordata > Testudines > Pelomedusidae > Pelusios > Pelusios castaneus. The sequence goes on along the minus strand of ML685840.1, from coordinate 11,126,978 downwards.
ACAACAAAATGTGTATTTGTATTGTGATAGTATCCAGAGGCCCTAGTTAAAATTGGGGTCTCACTGTGCTAGATATGTAAACACAAATAGTGAGAGACAGTCTCTCTCAACCCAGACAAAGGAAGCATTTTATACTCATTTGACAGATGGGGAACTGAGGCACACAAAAAGGCCTGATCAGGCCCTAAAGGACTTATCCAAAGTCACACAGCAAGTCTCTGGGAAGACCAGGAACTTGTCTCCTGAGTCTTAATAAAATGCCTTAACCAGAAGCTCGTCCTTCCTCTCAAAGATCAGGGGCATAATGTAGCTCCCTCCTCCTCACCTCTGTGTGCCTCCAGCACGAGCTGAGAAAGAAACTATCTGGTATGGCAGGTGAGTTGGACCTGCGAATCTGGCCACTAGAGACAAGGAAGTCTTAGTATCATTATACAAGGCACTGGTGTGACCTTGTCTGGAATATTGTGGCTGTTTTACTCTCCCATGCTTAAGAAAGATGAATTCAAATTGGAACAGGTGCAGAGAAAGGCTCCTAGGATGGTTGGAGGAATAGGAAACCTACCTTATGAGAGGAGATTCAAAAGGCTTGACTTATTTAGCCTCACCAAAGACTGAGGAGAGATATGGTTGCGGTCTATTAATACATTTGTGGGATAAATACCAGAGAGGGAGAGAAATTATTTAAGTTAAGCTCCATTGTGGACAAAGGTTTCTAACTATCAAAGGAGTGAAATTCTGGAACAGCCTTCCGAGGGAAGCAGTGTGGGCAAAATACTTAACTGGCTTCAAGATGATAAGTTTCTGGAGGGGATGCTATGCTGGGACAGCGTATAGTGGCATCTAGCTAGTCTGTGACTACTAGCAGCAAATATCTTCAGCACTTGTTGATGGGACACTAGATGGAGATGGCACTGAGGGCCACAGATGTCATTTTTACAACCCTGAAGGGCCACCAGTAGGGTCCTCCCCCCCCATCCTCCACCCGCCTCCCGGCTGCAGCCAGATGGAAGACATTCAGTGAGGAGGCAACTTCCTCACTGATCTCCTGTCCCCTTGGCTCCAGCAGAGATGCTAGCACCTAGGGACCCAGGCGGAGCACTTTGCTGTGCTCCCTGCTACATCCAAGGGGAGGGGAGCGCTGACCTCTCATCCCTTTGGCTGCAGCCAGAAGCCTGCATAAGTCTTCTTGTCCCATGGCAACGTGCTGTGCCTGGGTCATTAGGAAGTGCTCCCTTCTCCCTTCTGAAGCCATGGGCCACTTTGAAAGCTCCCACTTTTTTTCCCCCCAGACCACAGCTTAGGAACCACTGGTACACAGTGTCCCCTTTATTAAATCATCCCCTAAGAAATGTGCCTGTCTGAACCATGTGCTCCCTGAACCTGCCAGCTTTCCCCCAGCCCTTGGTTTAAAAACTCCTCTACAACCTTTTCATTTTACATGACAGCAAACTGGTTCCATTTTGGTTTAGGTGGAGCCCATCTTTCCTTTATAGGCTCCTCCTTTCCCAAGAGATAACCCAGTTCCTAATAAACCCAAATCCTTCCTCTGAATACCATTGTTTCATCCACACATTGAGACCCTGCAATTCTACCTGTCTAACTGGCCCTGCACAGGGAACTGGAAAGATTTCAAAGAACGCTACCATGAAGGTCCTGGACATGACTCTCTTAGCAGCATAAATTTGGCCTCCAGATAATCTCTCTTAGGTTCCCCTATGTCATTGGTACCAACATGTATCATGAACATCAGCTCCTCTCCAGCACTGCACATAAGTCTATCTAGATGTCGTAAGTGGTCTACAACCTTCGCACACAGCTGGCAATTCATCATGCCATTCCAGCCTTCACAAACCCAACTATCTATATTTCTAATAATCAAATTCCCCACTGTCATTACCTGTCTCTTCCTAATATCCAAGGTACCCCCCCCCCAGATGTACCATGATATCATCTGGAAGAAGAGCCCCACCTGCAGGATCATTTCCCGCTGCTCCAGCTTGATGTTCTTCCTGGAGGCTTTTATCCTTTCAACAGCACAGAGTCAGTCAGACTGGAGATAGGACAGCTCACCTGTCTCCTGGAAAGTCTCATCTTTGTACCTCCTTGTCTCTCTCAGCTCCTCCAGTTCAGCCACTCTGGTCTTAAGAGCTGTACTCTGTCTTTGAGAGCCATGAGCTGCTTGCACTGAGGCACACACAGGCCACCTGCATTTTCCCACAAGGCAGGATGCACTATATTCACTGCAATAAACTGGATAGCCCCCACTCCGCTGCTGGACTTCTGCCTGCATTATTTTAACTTTTACATGGGTTGGTTGCTCTGTTCTTTGTGTGTGTGTGTTTGAGGAGTGTTTGACCTAAGTTTATAGAATGTTTATTAGGTGTATCTGGCTCCCATGCTCCCTTGCAAAACTCCTGTTTGCTGTTCCTCTTTGTTAGCTCGCTTACCAGCTAGCTTTTTAAGTCATAACTCTTCCTGAGTTAGTCCTGTCCCCATCTCAAAGGATCCTGAAGGGGTTAGGGATCAAAGGATGGCAGGCTGGAGCCTCCTTAGGATGCTGTTGCCCTGTCTAGCAGGCTGCTAGACTCTGTACACCATTCCCCCAAACAGGCTACACTATAAATGTCAATCAAACAGGCACATGGTGACAAACAAACCAGCAGACAACAAATTCATTCCAAGGGTCACATAGTTTCTCCTCCTTCACCCGAGGCAGTGTTCTCAACCAGGGGCACGCATACCTCTAGGGATATTCGGAGGTCTTCCAGTGGGTTTATCAACTCATCTAGATATTTGCCTAATTTTACAACAGGCTACATAAAAAACGCCAGCAAAGTCAGTGCAAACTAAAATTTCACACTGTTAATGACTTGTTTATACTGCTCTACAGCAGTGTTCCCTCTAAGCTGCACGGGTGTGCGGCCGTGCAGCGGCCGTCGCACCCCCCGCGCAGCACTAAGGGATCCCCGCGCAGCCCGGCAGCCCCCGCTGCTCTCTCCAGACCCCCGGGGCTGCGGCTTTGCCATGGCAGACCCGACCTGAGCCCGGCCTCTGGGCTGGCCCTCCCCGCCCCCAGGGTGGGACAGGCAGGCTCAGGCTCGGCTCAGGTGCGCGGGCCTGCCTGCCTGCCCCACATGACCGGGGCAGTGGGGTGGCTGCGGCCGCGGTGGGCTCCCGGGCTCCCACCCGCCGACCGCCTCGACTTCCCGGCCCGGGGCCGGGGCCGGGCTCATCCGACGGCCTTGGCCTCCCAGCATGGGTCCGGGATCAGCCTCCGGGGCTGAGGTCTGCTCCGCTCCACCGGCAGCTTCCCAGGGCTGCGATAGGGTCCTCCCCTGCCAGCGGCCTTGGCTTCTCTCTTTCTTTCTCTTCCTTCTTTCTCTTCTTTGCTTTCCTTTTTCTTTCCTTCTTTCTCTTCTTTGCCTTCCTTCTTTTTTCTTTCTTCCTCTCTTTCTCTTCCTTCTTTTTCTTTTTTCCTTATTTGTCTTCCGTTTTCTTTCCTTCTTTTTTCTTTCTCTTCTTTCCTTCCTCTTTCTTCTCTTCTTTCTTTCTTTCTTTCTTTCTTTCTTTCTTTCTTTCTTTCTTTCTTTCTCTTCCTGTTTCCTCTTCTTTCTTTCTTTCTTTCTTTCTTTCTTTCTTTCTTTCTTTCTTTCT